>JAHPZR010030683.1:32500-77031 GCA_019787425.1 Platygyra sinensis
AAACCAAAACAAGTGAACAAAAAAATACAGCAATGGTACTATAGTAAATTATCTAGTGTGATGGTTCAAGAGAGATCTCTAAAAATGCATGGCGTTGGTAACTGACGTTTCGAAAACCCGAGTAGAAGTTCACTTCAGAGACGAATAAAAACCAAGGCCAAGTAAGCGCTTTATGAGAGAGACAAATGTGGACGTGTGTTACCTCTCATGATAGTGCTTACTCCTCACATCTTTTCCGCCGAGAATTACAGCATCAACAATATGAACAGCTGCAGCTCTCCTCTGCCCTTTGCCCTGATTTTTAAAGAAAAGGGCACAAAACAGGATGAATACAAGTTAATATATCTCAAATGTTTCTTGCAAGAATTCAGTCATACACAAACTATCGTACTGCGAGTTAACCAGGGCTGTCACGCAATACTTCTGTGCAGAGGAACGATTCGTGACAATCAAAATGACGACTCGAGATGACCTGCTTTTCTTAATTTGTTATAAAAAGGGAAGGAGAAGTTATTAGTTTATCACTTACTTCTCCACGTAGCTCTTGCACTATTTCCACTTCAATCAGAGTGTCGCGAGGAAGTTCCAAGTTAAAATTTTCCAGTTTATGCCATCTTATCGAGCTGCGGTAGTTCGGTTTGCCATCCCACTTGTAAACATTACTGCGCTAAAACCAAACAAACAGAGCCATGATGGCAGATCAGGGCCGGGTTGTTCGAAAACCGGTTAACGTTAACCCAGGGTTAAACGTTAACTGAACCCTTATGTTTTCTTGGAAAAAATGTTTTTCACCTCCAATGTTTGTTGCAGTTTGAGATTACTACAGCGTAAAACTGCAGGGCAAACAATATAAACAGAACACCTCACTAAAAAGTTACAAATTTGGAATCAAAATTCTCGCTAACCCTAGATTAGCTTAATCGGGCTTTGAACAACCCGGCCCTGTTTTCAATTGAGTGTCGTAAACTGACGAAACCATAGTAATCACTCTACCAATCACAGGGGTCACAAACAATCCAACCAACCAATCACCACTTAAATACAAGTAGCGGACGCGGCGCGGACGCGAGGCGCGGTAAACAACTGAAAGGAAGTCACGACTAGTCACGATCGGTTGAAAGAAATGGTTTTAATTGACTTCTGATTGGATGAAAAAGTCGCGCGAGTTTTTTAAACCAATCATGTAGCATAGTGATGCAAAACCAAGAGGCCACTTCCGAGTTACCTTGTGCCTCTGTTTCAAAACGAGTCTTTGTGCAAAGCTGAGCTTGATTTGCATGAAAATTAAAATGAAGGCGGAGTTCATTTCCATATGAATGGTTTCGACTGAAGACTCGAAAGGCGAAAGGCAACTCGAAGGAGAAAGGTAACTCGGACTGTAACTTTTCCACACCCGAGTTTTCGACAAACAAGTCAGTGGAAACCGTTCTAACATTCGGTAATGAGGATAGCAAGAAATTAAAATTATACAGTACCTCGCTTATGGGAGTGTGACCGCAATAGAACATGTGATGTACCAAATGCGCAACAAATTTCGTGACGTACGTATGTGGCATAAACGGTTACACTTACCCCAAGTCCCATGATAAAAAATCTTTCTCCTCCAGACACAAAGCACTTGTAATTGTACAGACATCTAAGGTTCTGAATGTTCTTAGATGTCACCATCGTAGCTTCGGCATCAAAGCAATGATCGTCGTCAATACCCTTAAAGGAAGAAACAGCTACGATTATAAAGGCAAGGGGATGAAATTCTCATCAAATGGGATTGAAAATTACTTTTGGTTTTAGTAATGAAGATTATGAGGTACAATGGGAAAAACACAATCAAATCTTTCCGTCGTCACGTTTCTTACATCGCTTTTGTGAACATTTAACTGAAATGTCCTCCAAACATGATGGTAAAAAGATTTCTACTTAACAACAAGTTTGAATTTGTGCCGTAATAAATTCCTGAACACTTCATTGTAGCGCTCCATATTGCAAAATTCGGACCACCGAGGAACCAATCAGAAGTCTCCTTTTCATTGCGGACCATTCTAAGCATATAATAATTTAATTGAATAACTTACCTTCCAAAGTTCATCAAACTTGACATCAGGATCTGCTGCTCTATGAGCTGCACGTGCCTGCTCTGGAATCTGATATAAATCGGAATTAAAAAAAATTATTATAAAAATTATTGAATGTCTTCAGGTCATGTGTTTCAGAAATCTACAATTTCTCTCGGCTAGAAATCTTGACCTTCCAAACATCAAACAGCTTATAGAGATAATTGTATCTTCATAGAGGAGGCTATTGGCCGGGGAAAATTGTTTTGTGTTCTTGGGCAAGACACTTTACTCTCACAATGCCTCTCTCCACCCAGGTGTATAAACGGGTAGCGGTGAATTTAATGCTGGGGGGTAACCCGGCGATGGACTAGCGTCCCATCCAGGGGGGAGTAGAAATACTCCCGGTCGCTTCATGCTATAGAAACTAGGATAAGCTCCAGGCTGATGAGCCACTTGGCTCGTATGCAGACTTTACCTTAACATTCCTTTACCGTTAGAGGAGGTTCCCAATGCGTATGTTATCTTTTACCAAGGAAGCGTCGCTACCTAACGACCAGTTAGGAAAAGTGGCTTCCTATCGAAAAATTTCTAGTGCCTGGTGATAAAGCTCCTTCTATGAAAAGGATGACATTTCCTCACCTTCCACTTCTCCAAACATTTCTTCTTTACCTCTCCCTGATCATAATGCCCCATTAACGTTCTAACAAAACAAAATTGCAAAACAACAGCTGCAATAATATAAAAAAATAAATGTAGCATTTAATACAAAATCATACATCAGCTAAAACTAACTGCCTTTGCATTACTTCACTACATGATGGCTTAAAAAACTCGCGCTACTTTTTCATCCAATCAGGAAGTAAAACCAAAACCACTCGTATCGCGTTCGCCCTCGTTTTCCCGCGCTTTTCGTCAGCTACATGACTTGTATAAAATTACGTTTGATTGGCTCATTAGATTGGCTATGTCTTTTGTGATTGGCTAGAGTGATTACGTTGGTTTTAGTATCACGACACTCGATTGAAAACCTCTCTATGTGGGCCAACACAAATATAACAACTATCGCAAATCTACAACTAACGGTATGTGAACGAAATGGTACGGCAGTGAATGAGGTTTACTAAAGAAAGAAGAAATATCGCGAGAAAATAAAATTAAACTTACGTGTCTTGGACATAAGCTCGTAGTTTCTTCAGCGAGTTGGCTTGTATTTTTCCTATTCTGAAGCAAGTACAGTGAAGGATTGTACAAGTTTGTCTGAAAATACTGAATGCTTCTAATACGGTCACAAAAAGGGCACTGGAGCATGTATACAGGTACCCAAGTAAAGATATTACAACCCTGTAACTAATTAAAGGATTTATATTAATAGTTATTATAATTATATTCTGCAAATTATTTACACTAAAGACAATTTTGCACAGAGAATATTTAAAAACTATAAAACAATCATTGTCTATCTAATAGATATTAGTAGAATTCTACTAGTATACTAATGCAAATGCTGTAATCTGATTGGCTGAGCCATTGCACACTATCAGCCATTAGTGTGCAGTGGCTGGAACTCGTCTACGAAATGGCGACGTTTTTTCGTTTTGCTAAGGTTCTGGAGGAAAGTTTTGATGAAAATGGATAATTAAAATCCTGAGAAGACTAAGCGAAGGACACTTACGGTTTCTTGACTTAAAAGAAGTTGAAATTATCGAAAAAAATGATGCGCGCGCGTACACACTTCAATGTCAAATGCCAGTTCAATCCGGGCGATGTTTTTAAGGCGCAAAGTTCAATAATACGTCGAGAAATAATTGGAAACCGTTATTTGAAGTAAACTTTAGAAAGAATTCTACTAAAACAATTAGATTATTCGCTCTCGATTTCTATGAGGTGATAGTTGATTCGGCCTTCGGCCTCATCAACTATCACCTCATAGAAATCTCGAGCTCATAATCTAATTGTTAATTAATATTGAGTTGACTTACTTGTCATTTGACTCAGCCATGTACGATGAGAATTCTTCATCTTCCATCAAAATATGCAGTGGGACAATCTAGGAAATAAATCATATCTTATATTGACTTCTTTTTTAAAGAACTCAAGACTGACTCTACATGCAAAGATAGGTAAATAACTAAAGGTACTGTGTATTTCCAGCCCTGTTGTCCAACATGGATGCCCTTATCTCTGAAATCTTAACTTAAACATGAAGTGACTAAGAGCGTTTCTACTCCACCCTGAATGGGATGTTAGTCCATCACTGGAGTTCGCCTGCAAAACAGTCTCTTCACGTGGAAAGAAAATAGGAAAGTAGTTATTTCATGTCACACTAAGAGCCTGCTCACAGGAGCTCACAGGCTAACCAGGGGTATTCGCGGTATTTAAGGTGGTAAAACACAGGATACAAAACCCTCAACTTGTCACACAACATTGTTTCGTTGCAAGTTTTGGGTCGATGTTTTGCATTTTTCACCTTTTGTGATCAACTAGTCATGCAAAAAAAAAACAATTGTTGTGGGTTGAAGAAAGTTAGTATATTAAAGATGAAACAACAACTACATGATAAATTAAATGTACATGATGACTACATGATAAATAACCCGCAAATTGACCCTTGCTCACCATAGAGTCTCCAGTAGCTCAGTGGTTAGAGCATCCGACTAGATCACGGAGGGTCGTGGGTTCAAATCCCATCTGGGACTCGGATTTTTTCCGAGATCTCCTAACATTGAAGAAAGTTGTTGCAAAAAGTAGAGCATGGGTCTTCTTTGAGCAACATCAAACTCATAACGTGTCGTGCAACAAATCTGCTCATGTTGCGCAACAACTTGAGGGTTTTTGCATCTTGTATTTCTCCGCCTTTAGTTTGACACTACTCATTTTTAAACTCACAGAGAGAGGCACTGTCAGGGTAAAGTATCTTGCCTATGATAATTTTTATAAGGTCCTCTGAGTACCACAGGCCAGCAATGCGTGCAAAGAGCTAACAGTTACATAGCTCTCTTAGCACATATCACGCCAATCAGGACACTACCTTATTAACAGACAGCATAATTTAATTATAATAAGTGGATATCTTTGACACATGTACAAGTTATATTTAACTGTTAGTAGTACAGACCTCATTTACATCCTCTATACCCTCTGCCTTCAATCTATTGATTCTAACATTCACATTAAACATGTGCTCATGAACAGCTTGACTGTTGCTCCGAAGACCTTTGCA
The DNA here is from genome assembly GCA_019787425.1 of Platygyra sinensis. Lineage (NCBI taxonomy): Eukaryota > Metazoa > Cnidaria > Anthozoa > Scleractinia > Merulinidae > Platygyra > Platygyra sinensis. The sequence continues at coordinate 37,775 of JAHPZR010030683.1, forward strand.
CACTATGTACCTGAGTGAAGAAAATACAAGTTCAGTTGAAATTATACTTATCACTTGAAACTGAGACTAAACTAAGTCTCACTACTAGTAAGACAGTCTAACTTAAGGCCAGCAATTAAAACCATCTCTAGTTTCAACAGCATAAAGTGCCGTGTAGTATTGCTACTACCTTGGACAGGACACTAGTCTATCGCAGGTTACTCCCAAGTATTTTTGACGGGTTGCTGTGACAATTTGCCTCTACTCATTTATATTACCTGAGTGAAGCTGACAAGCATTGTGACAAAAATCAATGAATATTTTCTTGACCAAGAACACTAACATTAACAATATTGTCTGGCAGTGCATGAACTCTGAACTCAACCAATCACTGATACACTAACCATTACCAATGGTTTGGCACAACTTGCAGAAATGCTCATATGAATACCTTATATTTCTATAGCCGGTGAACAGGCTCACAGTTGGGTTTAGTGTTAGCCAGCCAGGCGAGTGGGGCTGGCAGAGAGCAGTCTGGTCACAAGGAACAGCACTTCTCTCACAGAATTCTTTATTTCACAATGTCTCACTCCACTCAACAAATTTTTTCCACCCTTGCTGGGAGCCTGTTTGCAGGCTAGTTAATATTTCTGTGAACGCTTAGTTGTGAGCATTTTTGTGGCATGATATGGTTACATTTTTTGTGACATTAATTTTGCTTTACCTCTCAGAATTAGCCGGTCTGCTGGTCACAGGTTTGAAGACGTACAACTCGTCAAAGACACGATACATCAGGTATACCAGACCAACACTAAATGGCGTGAACAGATCAAATACCTTGCATACAAAATGGCCACCTGAAGTATAAATACCAGTATTTATTGCATGACTAAATTAGTTCAGTGGGCCAGTAACTAAAATCCACCACTCACATTTCCCCATTCCCGGTCCAATTTTCTCCCAGTATTGGACCTGTACAACCACTTGAAGTTTATTGGTTGTTTTATGACTTGTATGATCACTGTTGAAGAGGTTTTGGTCGTCTTATGACTAGACATCTCTGAAAGAACTTGCTTAAAACATAAGAGTCCTTTTTCTTATTCTTCAACTCTCTAACCCTCTCTATTAACAGATCAGACAGGAGTATGTGCCTTGTCAGCTAACATGAAATAAATCTTCCATAAACCAAGCTTGCTCAAGACCGTACTGGGAGAATAATGGCCCTCAGTCTTGTCAAGACCTTGGGCTGATATTCTCCAGTATGGCCCTCGCATACAAGGTTCATAAGATATTATATATTAATTATTTACCTTTCCTGCATTTCAGAAAAAAACACTGCTTATTAGAAGGAAAGCGCTTTTAATTAACAGAACAGAAAGTAGTTCACAAACTTACAGCTGCAACTTAAATTTAAGGGAACTAAACAGAATACAATTTAGGCATCCTACCTTGTCTTATAATGGACAGTGCACAGAGAAACTGACACAGATACAACTGTTTACTGAGAATTTCTTGAATGTTCTCCTGTCCTGCCACTGAGAATCCCTGCACAAAAAGATAAAAATTTATTCTGTCATGTTGCGTCCAGACTATGCAAAACTGTCTGTAATGCAGTAGGGAAAGAACTTTTTATTGAGAACAGGTTAGGCAATTTTCATAATATTATTATTATTAAATGTTTTTCTCACCTAAAGTTAGGTTGTGCATGACATAACTTTGAGCAAGCTTGAGCAAGAAATTATTAAACTAAAAAAAGGAAAACCCCTGGGTAGGAGAAAGCACTTGCTCCTCTTACACAATGTTTTTCTTCAGTTTTTGCTGTACGGGAATCTTTTTATGGAAATTGCCCTTCCCTTCTAAGCTCATTCTTAGAGTATGCATGCCATCATTTGTGTACTTTCTACACTGATATATCAACTTCCAACTACAGCTTAACACAACTGTATCAAGCAGTGTATGGGTGTCCAAGATATACCCAGCCAAGAGCATACATGCATACATGTATGTTCATCCAGGCACCCATCACACTGAAAGAATGGCAGAAAAGGGATGAGGAGGCAGGGGCAGAACAAGATGCTGCACAATAATGAGGAGCACCACCAAAGAAACACAGGACTATGCCACACTTAAACATGCTGCTATAATGGGGCATAATGCACCTGTGATAACATCCAGGAAGTGCTGCTATAATGGGCCTACTGCACCTGTGATAACATCAAGGAAGTGCTGCTATAATGGGGCATACTGCACCCATGATAACATCCAGGAAGTGCTGCTATAATGGGGCATACTGCACCCATGATAACATCCAGGACGTTCTGCTATAATGGGGCCTACTGTACCCGTGATAACATCCAGGAATTGCTGGTCACCTGGTGTCAGTGCCACTGTTTCTTAATTACTACCTTCAAGTTAGTTAAATTGCATTTATATAGAATTATAACTGCATTTGATGCATTATTTTACAATACGTAACTGAGTTAAGTACCTAACAGTTTTGGCCAAACAAATGACGTTAAGGTCTGATCTTTTCACTTACCCCGTCTGCCATCACAAAATGAACTCCTTTATTATCAGTTGCCTCCATCACAAATCTTCTGAACTCCACCAAGTTCTCCTCATTGAAGATATCTCCATCATCATGTACTCCTAGACAGTACAAAATATGCCTGTCAGTCATCATCATCAGTTCTGCTTCTATTTATGGTGAGTGGGACCAGATGACCATCAGTACTGTTTCAAAAATTATGTACCCCATCCCTGCCACAAAAAGATTTTACTTTAAAACCCTCAGCTAGTTCCCTATAGTGTCAGGGCTTATCCTCGTTTCTGTAGCTTGAAGCAACTACGAGTATCTCTATTCCTCTCTTTGGATGGGATGAATCCCTTTGCTTGTCCTCACAGTTTCTTTTGTCAGTTCCCAGAGTCAATTGCTCCAAATTCGGGGGTCACACATTCAGCCACATTGCAACAGTTCTATGGAACTTGTTGCCGCTGACTATTAGATGTAATAGCAGTATTTCCGTTTTTAGAAAAAGGCTGAAGACTTTTCTTTTTGAAAAGGCTTCTATTTGTGAACTCTTACAAATAGTTTATATTTGATATATAATTTATTGTAATTAGCACATTTGAATATTGACTTATAGTTTAAGTGCTCTATACATGTATTATTATAATATTACTAAAATTATTATCATGATGATGATGATGATGATGATGATGATGATGATGCTAGTCCATTGCAGGCTTTTCCCACCCCTCCCCCCAGCATTAATTTTGAAGGCAACCATTTATTAGCCTGCGAATGCAGACGTATTTCCAGCTGAACCAGTGATAGCCAGAAATACGTCTGCGCTCGCAGGCTACCCATTTATACACATGGGTGGAGAGAGGCAAACAGAGGGTGGTGTGTCTTGTGCAAGAAAACTACACAGTGGCCCCTTCCAGGGCTCTAACCTAAACTGCTCAATTCAGACTCCAGCACAGTAACAGTGTTAAGCCACTGCACATCAACCTCTTCCTTCCGTCAGGTGGGTAACATGGAACATGTTACCCAATTCTACATGTATTTCATGTGGTACTACTTACTAGTTAAATTGCAAGGTAAGGTCTACAGGTAAAGTCTGCATTCAGGCCAAGTGGCACATCAGGCCGGAGCTTATCCCGGTTTCTGTAGCATGAAGCGACTGGGAATATTTCTACTCCCCCCTGGATGGGATGCTAGTCCATCGCAGGGTTACCCCCCAACATTAAATTCGTCAGTACCCATTTATACACCTGGGTGGAGAGAGGCACCATGAGAGTAAAGTGTCTTGCCCAAGAACACAACACAATGTCTCCAGCCAGGGCTCGAACCCGGACTGCTCGATCCGGAGACGGGCGCACTAACCATGAGGCCACCGAACCTCCCACATATTGTAAACAATGAGTAAAATAAGATCAAAGCATCAAACCTAGCTCCAAAGATGTTACAACAAATGCTCTCCTAATGGGTTTATTTCCAAGTCAACAGGAAATGTTTTTATGGAAAACTTCACAATGAAGCACTAATTAAATTTTGTTTTTCAAAATGACTGGTCTTCGCCAGGCAAAAACTAAGTAGCATTTGCACAAGGCTTTTACTTTTATTTTTACTTTTATTCTTACCATAATGTGGCTCAAATGTTTCTGGTGTCCCTGCTAAGAACTCTTCAAGCTTAAAGTCATTGTCACCTTTAAAAACGAAATTACAAATTCAAGGATTTGAATTTTTGTAAGTTCTGATTCAAAACACATAGTGTACATGTACGGACAATAATGGACAAAGTCATGACATACCTTTCAAGGTGAAGCCGAATCCTTTGGCTTGCCAGCCTTTGCGCCACAGCACATATTCTGAAAACCCACCAGGTCCTGCACAAATATCGGCAAAGTACAACAGCTCATTGGGTCCAACCACTTCTCTCTACAACCAATTGATAACAGAAAAAATGGCTAGCCTAATTATATAAGATCCTGAAGTGCTAGATAGGAAGGAAATTGTGATATCAGCGAAGTGTAAAAACATGTAGCAAATCAATTTTATGTAAACATTCCACATATATGAGTTAATTTACATCAAAAATGTGCACATCATTTTACACAACATGTGCGCATTACTTACCCCGCTATCATTTTTTGGGTTGGTGAACATGAAGTCAAAAGCAGAATCCATATTAGCCATTTTCATAGCTGCCCTGTGAATGAGTATATTCATAAATAAGTTTAACTAAATTAGCAAAAAAGATAACTGTTAATAACTACTACAGAATCAATTTGAATGATTTTCATAACCTGTTTTGAAAGATGGCTCCTCTAATGAACTCATAAGGATTGGCTCGTGTCCTTGCCTTTAGAAACTCGTCACCAACAAGAGCATCAAATACACTCTGGGATCATGACAACAAAAGAGAGAGCAAGACAATATTAATACATGTAACAATGCCTTGATTTCAACAGTTACATGTACACTCTATCAATGTTAACCAGCTTTATTTTTACCCTTAACAGTCAGTGGTTTCTGTAGCTCTACATTACTTAAAAACAATACAAACATCTGTACAAGTCCTATATAAGATCTCCATGCATACCTGCCAACCCCCAGAGTACAAAAATCTGGAGACATCTAGAAATCTTTGCATTGTGAGAATGCCATTAAAGGCATTGTCCAGAAATAACCTCCGAAAATCACCTGGGAGATTTAATGAAAAACTTGGAGACCCCCGGGAAAACCGGGAGAGTTGGCAGGTATGCCCCTGGATGACAATGCATTAGTATCATTCAGTGGGGGAGTAGTCACTCTTGTATCCAATTCATGCTGCCCAAACCATCAAGTTGTAAAAGTAAGTAAGTAAGAACTTTATTTAAGTGTTGAAAACCTTGTAGCCTGGGTGATACCCATACTAATTAGGGGACACAACAAAAAAAGAATGCTAACTCAACTGGTTTCTTTGTTCCTGATCTTTTTAAAATGTCTCTGTTTTACATAATGTATCAAGGATACAGGTATTAATTAGTTGACTAAGCCTTACCTTACTCTTGAGAATCTCTAACAGAACATCCTCACTACAGAATTGAATTTCGTTGTCAATAGTTGTTTTCCTCTGCAAGTTAAAAACAACCTAAATGTTTATTTATTTATTTATTTATTTATTTATTTGCAAACAATGTATTATGTTAATACTGTACATAAAATTATCACAAGTAAACAATATTATTTTAATTTGATGTTCATTTGAAGTAATTAACTGACATTATCTTACAAGATCAGCACCTCTGTGTAAATTTGCCAGGGAAGATCTTTTCCATATTGACTTAATGATAAATATGGTGGAACATTTGAGTTTTCATCCTGACTGTCCAGTTATTCATAGATTTCACTCTTACTGATACCTCTATATACAGTACTTCTGAAACAGTTAATATTTAGTTTTGCCTAATGTATTAAGATTTGGTGATCATATAGGGAGGTGCAATAGAACTGTCAGTGCGTGTACAAAATTATGTCACCAAACCTTGCTAACTGTAATCCAGTCCTCCATCTCCTCTCTTGTTGGTGGGGGTCTGGTACAAGATGGAATGCAGGTTTTAGGCTCTTCTATCACTACCTGAAATGCAATATTGCAGTTAAAAATCACAAGTTAGACACCCTGGAGGAAGAAAGAGTCAAAACCATTTCTGTCATTGATAATTATATTCTGCATGTTATACAATCATTTGACTGTACAATTTATGATGATCAAAATTATTATTAATTATACCATCTCATGTTACTTACAGGATTAAGACAAAAAAACTCACTGATACTGTACATGTACATCTCATATATTTTTAATTTAATCACCTTATCTAGAATAACCAATGAAATACATGTAATAAGAACACAATAAAATATTAAATACCTCTTCTTCCTCTTCCCATGTAAAATCTTTGTCATCAAAACCTTCAACTCTAAACCCCAGACCACGTCTTCCTCGTTGCTGCGATGCCTCAATAATATCAGCTCTTCCTTGACCATATCTCCCAAGACCTCTTCCTGGTTCAAAGCCCATGTTTTCCTTGGAAAGACAAAGAAAAAAAATACAGATGAGCCGGAATGAAAAAAGATCCTTACACAAGAGTGACACTTCTAATTCATGGAGATGGATAATTCATGTTCCTAAAGGCTGGATTGATTGGTTACTTCCCTCCTCCTCTCCTTTTGGAGAAGCAAAACATAAACAACTTTGAAAAAGGTTGTGAATATTATGGCAGAAATAAAGGTAAACTCTCTGGGCACGTGCCTCATTATAATTTCTACTTTGTGGCACTGCCTGTATTTCTAGTGAAATGGTTTTCAATTAGGTTCCAATTCTCCATAACTGCAGCAATAAGGGAACATGCCCCATTGACTCTGTAACCCTGGGATACCAGCCAGCCCCTTGATAAATCCTGGATTCACCCATATGTTCCACACAAGACACTAAGCCAACATCCACAGGTGACAGGGCTTTTTGCCTGAGCACAAGCAGGAAAAGGAAATGGGAACAGCAAAGGGAAACATGGAAGAGAACAGTGGAAAGACAATGTACTGAGTTTGGATTAAAAGGAACTTAAAGATAACAGCATTTTACTTATCAACCCCATTTCCTTATGATACCAATAAGGGAAAGATATCAACTTCAAAACAATGCTTGGGTAAATGGACTGTACCATTTGTCTTTGAGCAAAGTCACTGTAGCTAGATTCTGGCTGAGAGGCATTTTCCTGCACTGTAGGCTTTTCATCCTTTTTGTAGTCATCTAGAAGTTTTGACTGTCCCTGAGATGATTTTCCAAGAGCTGTCCCTTTCTTGTAACCCATTCGTTCCTGAAAACAATAATGAAAATGATTATTCAGATGATTTAGAGATTTAACTGGCCTAAGAAGAACTGGTTGGATTTACCGAACTTAATGGTAATTAAGTATCGTAAAATAAATATGCATATTATTTGTAATAATTACAGCTGTGCATGGGCCAAAGAGCCAGGTGAATGCATATGATCAGCATAAGAAATGAAGAAAAGGCAGGTGGGACCAATAAACATTCTCACCAGTATTCGGTCAACCATGGGGGAGCTAGGAGAGGTGTAATGGTATAAGAATACATGCAAAAAGAAAAACCCATCACACCCAAAACTCCTCCTTAAATAATTCATGTGAAATACCAAAGTTTGGAAAAAACAAGATACACTTTGTATTATAAAGACCCAATTTTTGCATTAAAATACTGTATACTTGATTAAGTTTAAAATCCTTGTGTACACTGTTTACCCAAAAGCCCTTGTCAACCCTGCAGTGAGATACTCATGTAACAAAATGTGAAGTGTAACATAATGATCAATGTAACTAAAAAGAAATATTTAGTGGATTTAATTCATTATTCGATGACAAAGAGTATGCTTGCGCTAATCCAGATGCAATATACATAACACTTACCATTTGTTTCTTGACAACATCACTGTACACTGGTTTCTGATCAAAGTGAAGGAAACTTGCATAGGAAGGAGAGGAAAGTTCTTCCTCTGACTCACTGCTGGAAAGATCTGGAGTAAGAAACACAATTTACTGCTAAGTATGTGTGGTTCAAGAAAATTATCTATATTCACCCTATGAAAGGCCATTGGAACTGCAGGATTAGAGGCCTCCTAAGCCAAAAAATTATACCATTTGAGAAAAAGTATCAAGCTACATCAACATTTCTTTAGGGGCTGCGTAAACAATTGTTCACACCAAAACATTTTAAGTGAGAGTATGGACATTCTCAGAAACAACACATTACAGCTGTAAGTCATGGACAAGTAAAACCCTTACAACATACATGTAAATTATGGCAGTTCCATTCTTCATCAAGTAATAAGTCATAAATTTGTAGACTGACTGTAAGCATTTTTTTTTTCCAAAGGAACCAATTAATTGAACATAGTTTGAGACTAATACTATTTTTTGAAATTTTCCAGTTTGGATGCGAAAGCGTTATTAATTATTAAATGTAGACGCACATGTAGATGTAGACAGCTTCCCACTTGCTGTATCTATAATTATGTATGTAGCTAGCGACCTCCATAAAGCTGTCAGTACCTCATCAGTGTGGTTTTCTTTTTTTTAGGTGAGAGTCAACCTTTAAATATTTCTCGCTTTTAGTTAAGGAAAAACCATTGAACAAAACAAGAGCTATGTTGGGGAGATTTCCTCTTCTTAGAGGTAATCTTGTATATAAACATGTATGTAATCAACCATTCTTCTGTTAAATAAATATTAAACTCACTCCTTTCCTTTTTGAAAATCTTGATTCCATCAGCTGGTGTCGGATCCTCAAGTTTACGTTTAGACATCGTCGAGTCTGACTTTGGTCATTCAACACTCCGTGATTATACTTGCAGGACAAGAGAAATGTAGGCTTATTCGTTTATAGTCAATCACAGGAGAGGAAGCCGGAAGTGGTTTTCACACTTTCAGCTGAGTTTAACTAACGTTTTTAGCGAAAAGAAACTTCTTTGATAGAAAGAAAAGTTGCAGGGCATCATCTGGAAAGATAAAACCCTTTTATCTATATTTCTGACTAAACTTAAACCGTAAACTAAAGGAAAACTTCACGACACTTTCGGAATCGATAAAGAACCGCCATTTTGTGGAGAAAGTACGCTTCGTGGACTGGAGAAGAGAAAGCTCATCCAGTACTTCATATATGACTTAGTGATTGATACCGTGAAGGACCACATGGCATCATGGGTTACATTATTTGACTTCTCAAGAAAAACGGTTTGTATAAACTTCTGACAAATCAACATATTTCCTTATATTTTGAGAAGATCCCTGGGGATGGAAGTCGAACTTTCTTTAGATATAGTTAACTCCTGTAACTTTGCGAGAAAACGACAAGCGGCCATGGAAAGTTGTACGGAAATACAATCGAAGGTGAGCTTTTTTGCTTCACATTAACACGTGTGTTGATTTTTGTTGTGTTGTTTCGGATCGCTAGACGCTGTTATTTGTGCTGCTGCTTCAAAGATACTGCGGTGTATGATTTATACATTGTATTTCTGGATAACTGGTAGGTCTGGTCATAATCGTGATCGTGAAAGGAACCATCACATAAGTCTACTCTACATACTGTCCGTAAGCTACATTTCAATAATAATTTTTGTTTCAACTAAACTTTCAGAAACGACCATGTCTAGAAGATTCCTCATGGCATACAGAAAATACATCAAATCTGGAAACAGAGAACAGATTATTAAGCTGCCCACAGCCTTCGATCTTAGGAAATCAACTGCATGACTCTAACCAGCCGTTTTTAGATCATAATTCTGCTGCACGTAACGACCACGTCGACATAAATTGTAACATTTTGTATCGAGTGAGCAATTGTCAAGAAATGGACATTTCATATGATTCAGCAATGACGAGAAATCAAGTAAGACTGCACCAGCAGAACCTTTATTTTCTTTTTGGGCGCATTTGATTAACCTGATAGAGGGCCCACAGACGAATTTTCGCGCGTTGCTAAGGAAGTGAAATTTCACTTCCAGTGACTGACGTCATGATATCGTGAGCTGACCAGAAAACCCACTCGCGGACCTGGAAAGTTTGATAACAATCTCTTAATTGTTTCAATTATAGTCGTTTTAAAACTTTAAAGTGGTACTATGATAAAAAAATCATTTCCTTTTTTTCTTCAGATTTTGAAAGTGTGTTCGCTTAACACCTAACTGGCAAAATTTTGAGCTTTCAGTTTTATCCGAAGGCTGTTTATTTTGAGTTTAAGTTTTGGATTTCACGGTTCGCCACTACTCACGTTCAAAACTGACCGATGTCCGGATCGACAGGACATCAGAGGGTTAGATTAGAGAAAATGACGTCATTTACTCACTAGCTTAAGATTTCAGTGTGTCAACGCAATTTATTACATATGCAAAACACGGATTTAAAAGTCAGAAAGCCCGAAACTCCCGTGCTGCATATTAATTCAGCCGCATACACACGCATTCCATTCTTAAACTTAAGTGAGTCTTTGACGTCATTTTCTCCTCGACCCAGCTCTCTTAAGATTTTAAAGTTAGTAATGGCACCAGTTAAAATAAACAGTGCCTTTTCAAAATCAGAACTTAAAACTTGGGTCAGTTAGTGTTTCGTTAACATAGTTTTGAAATCCAAAAAAAAGAGTTGTTTTTTTGGCGCAGTACCACTTTAAAAAGAGCAAAACACGTGACCATGGGCGTGGCATAATGACATCATATTTAGGGTCATTGGTTTACAAAAGTTTGAAACTGACCAAAATAATGCCAAATTCTCTCAAATTACTTGACCATTACATCCTTAGCAACGCACCCCAAAAATACGTCAGTAGGCCCTTAAGGTCACGTCACAAACTTCTTTGCATGCATGTTTACAAAGACCCACTATGATACAACTCCATCGGTGACGTGAAACCAGTAGTAGACCCATCCCCCTTAATAGCTCGGTCATGCAACATATGATGGCCCGATTTCGTCATTTTTACAACCTGTAAAAAGTCAAGATTTAGTCTGAAAAGTGCATTTCCAGCATATGCAAAGATTTATTTAAGCAAAAAAAATTATTTTGGGGTTAGGTTGGGGGGGGGGGGGGTACTTCCGATAATGGCCTATACGGGGAGGCTCCACCCGAAAGGGGTACCTTTTTCAGGCTTCAGGTATAAAAAAGGGTAGGGATTTTACAAGTTCAGGTATATAAAAGGGTAGGGAAATCGGTCATTTAGATATTTAAAAGGGCTGTTAGTTATAATTTTTCGAATAGACGTGCCCTTAAGGTTTTATAAGTTTATTTATTAAGCACGAAAACGAGAACAAGACTACCTAAAATAGGTATGTAAAAGGGGTATCTTTTTTCTATAAAAGGTATGTGAAAGGGGTACCTTTTCTGCCAAAATGGTATATGAATGGGTAAGGGGTTGGACCTCGGGGCAGAGCCTCCTCGTATAAAACTTTGTTAAGTACCCCCCGGGGGTTAGGTGCTCTTTTAATAACCAGTTAATACATGTATTCGTAGTCACATGTCGTCATAGGGAGGGTGATGGGCCCCTGGGTCCCTCCCCTAGATCCCCAACTGGACTTTGCCTTGCCTTATACTTAGTATCAATATTGATAGAAACATTGCAAGATTTAGTACCTTGAGACTTGGGGCAAGGTATTTAAAAAGTATGACAATCTTTGCAGACTCCCACACTGTTGGCAGAACATCATTTATCTTCACCCTCCTGCTCTCGCTGTTTGAGAGGTGAACCGGTAAGTTTAGTCAATTAACCCAGTTATTCTGGGTATATTGAGGTAAAATGTAACATTATATTAATCAGAGAAAATCCCTGGAGTCTGTTGATCATTGAATCTCCATACAGTAACTATTGTCTACAATGTAAAAGAAGCTAGTTCCTCAGTATTCAATTAATCGGCAATTATCCCAGCTATAAAACAGGGTTCGTACAGGTCATGGAAAACCTGGAAAGTCATGGAATTTTACAATTTCATTTTCCAGGCCTGGAAAGTCCTGAAATTTAGGTGTAGGTCATGGAAAGTCATGGAAAATCAGTATGTTTTCTATGAATGAAAGGCATTAAGATCCAAAGTTGAAAAATTAACTGGCGAGTCCAAAAATCAAATGTAATTTCAGCTGAATAAATGATTGTTTTGACACTACTGCCGGAGGGCAGTAGCTTAACTTAGGTCATGGAATATTTCAAAAAGTCATGGAAAAAGTCATGGAAACTCATGGAATTTTGATGGGTCATAAGTGTACGAACCCTGTAAAAATAACACCACCTTGACCACCGTTGCATAGCTCTGTGCATAAATTGGGTGCCCATAAATTATGCTAAGGAAATTGTCATGCAAAAAAAACAGACAGTAGAGATTTTTTAATCAGAAATTTGAGCAAACCTTGCATCTAAAGTAAAGTCTTGAGGCAACTGAAATTATCCACAAATAAGTTTCGTCTTCACGGACTGCCATCATGATAATCTCTCTACTTAAAGAGTTCCTATTGGAGTAAAATTTTAATCTGTGATACAGAATCAAAATAGTAATGTGAAGGCCAATAAAATGACAACAAATGACATTATAAGACTTACAAAAGGGATGTGAGAATCTCCCAAAATTGTGACGTGACAAGGTTTGAAATTCAGGCAGTTGACAAGTTGATTAACAAATCCCTTTGCAGGGTTTTCTTGAAAAAAATCCATGACAGCAATCAGTGACAAAAAATGTGAGATAGAAACAAACAGGCATGGGAGTACAGTCAAAGAGAATAAATTTCAATACTGGAGTAAATATTTGAACACACGTATCTCTTTGGAAGGAATCATATTTTTAGAACTATAAACTTTTGTTTGAGTGCTATTGCTTGTGCAATGTAATCACTGCTTTCCTGTCGCAACATTTCTTACTTCATCATTAAAAGAAATGTTCTTCTTTATCCACAGGGACATATGAACCATCTGACAAGTTGATGCAGGATATCTGTCCACTCGCAATGTTATACACATACCGTGCTACTTATTTCCGTACTGGAAGAGCTTTCTCGTATCATGTACATAGTTTTCTTTTTCAAGCATTTGAACGTTAATTTAAAAGTCATCCATTTTTCTTTTTAAAAGAATGACACTTGTGGTATTTTATATGATATTTTATTTTCTTATGTCTTTTTGGTGTGTCATAGAAGATGTAAATAAATCTGTGGACTCGTCCACATCACCTCGGAGGAATTTGAAAGAACAGCTTTATTTCTCCGGTTAGGCCTACCGTCCACACTAATCCGTCACGAAAACGCAGCTTTTATTCTACGGTTAGGCCTACCGTCCACACTAATCCGTTACGAAAACGAAGCTTTATTTCTACGGTTAGGCCTACCGTCCACACTAATCCATCACGAAAACACAGCTTTATTTCTACGGTTAGGCCTACCGTCCACACTAATCCGTCACGAAAACACAGCTTTATTTCTACGGTTAGGCCTACCGTCCACACTAATCCGTCACGAAAACGCAGCTTTATTTCTACGGTTAGGCCTACCGTCCACACTAATCCATCACGAAAACGCAGCTTTATTTCTACGGTTAGGCCTACCATCCACACTAATCCGTTACGAAAACGCAGCTTTATTGGTTCGGCCTACCGTCCACACTAATCCGTTACGAAAACGCAGCTTTATTTCTACGGTTAGGCCTACCGTCCACACTAATCCGTAACGAAAACACAGCTTTATTTCTACGGTTAGGCCTACCGTCCACACTAATCCGTTACGAAAACGCAGCTTTATTTCTACGGTTAGGCCTACCGTCCACACTAATCCGTCATGAAAACGCAGCTTTATTTCTACGGTTAGGCCTACCGTCCACACTAATCCATCACGAAAACGCAGCTTTATTTCTACGGTTAGGCCTACCATCCACACTAATCCGTTACGAAAACGCAGCTTTATTGGTTCGGCCTACCGTCCACACTAATCCGTTACGAAAACGCAGCTTTATTTCTACGGTTAGGCCTACCGTCCACACTAATCCGTAACGAAAACACAGCTTTATTTCTACGGTTAGGCCTACCGTCCACACTAATCCGTTACGAAAACGCAGCTTTATTTCTACGGTTAGGCCTACCGTCCACACTAATCCGTCACGAAAACGCAGCTTTATTTCTACGGTTAGGCCTACCATCCACACTAATCTGTCACGAAAACGCAGCTTTATTTCTACGGTTAGGCCTACCGTCCACACTAATCCGTCACGAAAACGCAGCTTTATTTCTACGGTTAGGCTTACCGTCCACACTAATCCGTCACGAAAACGCAGCTTTATTTCTACGGTTAGGCCTACCGTCCACACTATTAAATCCGTCACGTCTTCTATGCCCAAGTTTTTCTCCAAAATAACCGGTAATTGTTGCGTTTTCAAAGTCTCTCACGCGTAGTGTGGACGGAAAGCATTTGGTGCGTTTTCAGAGTGAAATCTTCGTATTCGAATTTATCTGGCGTAATGTGGACGGGCTCTGACTGAACGAGTTTTTTTGACTTGACCTTCTTGACTTGACAACAGCTTGATAATAGACACAGAACTGGTATCAGGACGTACCTTCCAACAGGAATTTTTTGCGTTGGCAGGCCGGCGTTTTCAAATTTCCCCAGTTTGAAGAGCGTTTTCAAAAAGCTCTGTTTTCGTGACGGATTAGTGTGGACGAGAGTCCTTACCGGAGAAATAAAGCTGCGTTTTCAAATATCTCCAGCAAAGTTTTGAAGGGGTTTTAGAAGTTTGGAAACTGTGATTTGAAGTTAAGTCATTTTTTAAGTTTACAAAGATGTCTTTTCTTTGCACATTTGTATCTGAGCTTCACAGAGGTTAATTTTGACTTAATTTACGCAGGGGAGAAGGGTACAGGTATGTACTTCCGTTCGCGGCCCTCTGTCCACGGTCTACAACTTCCGTTCACATCTAACCTCATCCACTGTGTTTTATGCATGAGTGAACTAAAAAGGAAAACAACAGTGACATCTAAAGCAGCGTCCACCCTACGCTGAAGAAATATAATTCTATGGTTAGGCCTACCGTCTACACTATTCTGTCACAAGAACGGAACTTTTCGAAAACGCTCTTCAAACCAGAGTAATATGAAAACGCCGGCTTTAGGTTTTTGTGATGTCGGAAAACATTTTGATAACGCAGCTTTAGTTCGTGGAATCTGCGAATCTTTCAGCGCCAAATCGAGGTTCCCAGTTTTTATTCCATCACTCATGTGGCCTGCGCTGCGTAGCAGGCGTTTCCAAAACCTTGCACGAACTGGAAGGGAATGAAACTAGGGGGGGGGGGGGGGGGAGTGCGAAAAATAAGGGGGAGAGGGTGAGGCGCCAAATTGATACTTTTTTTTCACTATTGTCAGGCGCGTCATCTGATCGGCTACTCTGGCCCTTAGTTGGGGGACGAGCGAAAAGCGCGCCAGCGAAGGGTGGGGTGGAGGGGGGGGGGATTTTTTTCTTTCGCTGTTCTTCAATCAACCGGGAGCCTGGCTGGCAGAACCCTGAGCTTGCCAATCATTTTAAAGTGCTTGAAATAATATTAAAGGAGCTACGTCACGGTTTGCACATCTTGAAACTTTTAGCCTAAATTTTGCCAGTTCGTCTTTTTGGGATCAGTGTTAATCTTCTCCATCCTTGTTTCTTTATGGTTCAGTGTTATCTCTCAACTATCCATTTAATTTTTCCAAGGTTTCCCATAAATTAAAGTGGTACTATGACGAAAATCGCATTTTCCCTATCTAAGCCATTTTAAAACGTAACAGGTAGTCTGTAGGAGAAAAAAAATACCGTTTACTAATTTCAACTATCTCTTTTCGTTCCAGGGATATTCAAGTTTTTTTGATATGCAAATTAGCCAAGTTATGACGTCATACACTCAACCAGATTTTGATCAAATATGATAAAAAGATATATCTGAGGCAAGTTTTATCACAAAAGTTTGATTCTTTGCAGTAAGATCCTACTAAATGTGCTCCTTAACATAAGCTTATCAGTTTGGTTACCATGGCAACATACTCGGTTCCAAACCTCCCCAATATTTATAAAAGACTTTCTGGCCACCGAGATAGCTCTAGTTATACACTTATATAATATTGGCTTGAGTTCAAGACGTCATCAGTCATCTCATTTGTATATTTTACTTATTTTTCAAATTGAGATATCTCAGGAACTAATGCAGATATTTACAAACCGTAAACGGCATTTTTATTCTTTCATGGAATTCTGCATGATACACCTTAAAAAGTCAAGGGGTAAAAATTTGATCACAGGACCACTCCAAGGGCGCGTTCGTTTGAGATATTCCGGAATAAGAATGTATTCCGGAATATATTCCGGCTATTCTGCTCCTGGGAGCAGAATAGCCGGAATGGAAATCCAGGTATTCCGGAATGAGAATAGCTCCCAAACAAACGCTTACTCGCATTATTCCAATTATTCTTATTCCGGATTGATCCCAAACAAACGCGCCCTTAGGTTATTTTGAGCGTGGCCAAAGTAACTCAAAATACTATGACAGAGCTCCTTTAAGCCATTTTTTTTGGCTTGAAAACACTTCTAATAACTAAGCTGTGATAAAAATTAAACAAGCTTAAAAAGTAAGTATCTGTTTTAATATTTTCTCTGTTGAAAACTAGATATAAAGTATACCTGTAATCGCCATAATTAAACTACTCTTTGGCGATTATTATAAATTCTTTACAAAACACAATTATTAATTCGTTTCCTATATACGAGTTTCGTGATTAACCCACATTATTGATCCAAACAAATAAAAAGCCAAAACCATGTAGAGAAATCTATGTTCATTAATCTACTCCTTACATAAACTGACGACAGATTTCATTTTGAGACGCTAAATGAAGGCTCGTACACACTTTGCTATGCAAAGTTCAAAATTTTATCCAAGACATTTTTTCCCACACTAAAGGTTCTAAGTCAAATTATAATCAAAGAATGCTAGAACTAAAGAGTTACATTTGACAACTTTGCGGAGAACACGAGAAAAGAGCCCACAAACACCCAGCGATCAAACGTTAGGCACGTGCGCAGTTGCCACCAAAATGCCACTCAAGTAATGAAATGCTCGGCTTCCAGGCCTCAAGACCGTGAATTAAAACGCAATTATGCTTTTTCCATTGCTTTGGCATTGTGTATTTAGCAGTAACTGTTACGAAATTAAACTGAAATCTTTAAGATTTTCTGCGCTTGACCGCCGTGTATGTCAGAAAGCTCCATACCAGTGGCGCTGACCAAACTGAGCCTGCATTTTAATTGTAGAAAATTATAGTAACATTCTTAAGAGTTCTCGCCGAATAAGCGCAGTATTTGTAGCAGTATAACACATGATTTTGGCTTTTTTTACATGCTTTGCGAGATATATTCACTCACGCGCGACTTTTCAAGTTTTATGCTCCGCTAAAACAGTTCTAAGCCGACCAAAACGCGTGTAATATTCGATCTGTACTATCAAAATGAGACTAACTATTCCAAGGCTTTTTCATTGTGCTATTTTCGCTTTGGACGAAACAAAACACGACAGTTCAACTCACCTCCACGTTTTACCAAAACAATAGTGTTAGAGATAAACCATACATACTGTGTCCTACACTTTCTTTTGTTTTGAGCCAGAGCTTGCAACCACGGGATATATTCGTTGTCTATTTCGAGCGGTCCTAGGACCAAACTGTGTCCCCATCAAGGAGATTACATGTGTTACATGGCCAATATGGCGTTTGTTCATATACGTATATAAAATTCTATTAATTTTCTGTAATTCCAAATTACCATTATCGAAAATTTACTTTTTCATAAGTTTTAAGTACAACGTAACTTAGTCTTATTAAACGTCTTTATGTTCGATCACAATCGACTGCAACATTAAATTCCACGAAAGAACGAAGATTGTCCGGATAAAACGAAGTGTTCCCGAAGAGTTCCGAAGAGCTCCGATGATGATCCGAATCTGGTCGTTCGATAACTCCGGCGACCATTTTGCATTTCAACAATTTTTCAGGTTCAAGAAAGTTGAAATGTCTTCCTGTTTCGCGATGTTCGTAGATTTTGGACATTCCGTGGAGAATCTCGTTGCTTGTTACTTGATTATCCTGTGCAATGCTTTCATTGTTGCCTTCGTGTTCTACGATAAAAATCTCCGGGACACGTGACTTGTGTATATATGGGCTGATAACGTGACAATTACATTCCCAAGATGTCGTTACCAAATCTATAACTCTTGTGATGTAGCTTGCTTGTGTAACTCCACTACGTTACGTTGCGTTACGTACGTTACGTTACGTGGATGAAGTCATGGATCTGTTGAGTATGTTAACCAGGATGCTTGATGGCCAGTCCTTAGAGATTTCTCCGAATAAATGGCATTCATTGTGTACTCCTCCAGTTTGTCGTAGCACAAGACCAAATGACCTGACGAACAACAAACAGAATTATCAAACGTCACACAGAACAGCAAACACCAGGGCGGTACCCTACTCTTGTCTACACCCCCTTCTCCCTCCCCGCGCTCCTGTTAACTCTGTTACTAAAACCGATCCCCCTCAATCGCCATACTTCCTTTTTGATTCAGGCACATAAACCTTCGTACTCAACATCTTCCCTTCCTTCCCGCGGACAAAGTTCCTCTACCCCCACCCTTTGCCTAGCTTTAGCTACCACCCCCAGTTTTCACAACCCTTCTTTCTGTGGTTTTCTCATTCTGGGTTTTATTATTTTTTATGTTAATATATGTGACTTACTTTGATTTGCCACTGTAGGTAGGCGTTTTCAAATCCCATCTGAAATAGTACACACAGACATCTAAATACCTCATAGATATCTAGACAAGTCTTATAAATTGTCTTTCTTCGCAAAATAGTTTCTACAGAATATTTATCTACAGATTGGTGTAAGTACTTTACAAGTATTCTTTCTAAAATCCATCGATACTAGAGAAACTAAGGGTGCATTCTTTGGGGTGATTTGGACCAGAATCAGTGATCCAAGGAACTGATGAATCCGTGACCAGAGTAGGTGTATCGATTCCTTTGATGCACCATGATTTGAGGCATCTTGGAACACTAATTCTAATCCAGATCACCCCAAAAGGAACGCACCCTACGGCAAATTATGCTCTCCTTAACAACGCTAACGAGAGTGGTCACTTGCAATTGTCACCCTAATTGTTACTTTCGCTGCTTGCGTGACAGACTATATTTTGCACTTTTTAGTCGCGTGACAGATTGATAAACAACTGAGGTTTGCTTGGTCATACCTTTTGTCACTGGGATCTATCCCACAATAGAGTATCGACTTCATGTGGAAATGCTGTCTGAAGAATACTCTGCAAAGGAAATACAGGCAACGTTATTAAGTGTTGTCATTTCAGACGCACACAATATAGTATGTGACTAAACGTCTTTATGTCACGCAATGGTGATATATTCTAGCGGGTCTTACTTTCGTTCGTTATCAGTGACAGTCATTCCTTGTGGCGTGACCTTGAAGCTGACAGTAGTGAATTTCTTGGCAGCCTCCTCAGTTGATAGTTGTTCCACAGTTCGCTGTATCGCACTTGGTCCAGTGAGCATTTCAACCTCACAGCGGCCGAGGTACATGAGTGAACCAACTGCAAGACAAAAAAAATCCCCATCAAGTCCTATTCCTAACATACAATCGTTACTCAGGGTTAAGCATATGATCTTAAAACTCTGGTCATCTTCGGATGTACTCGGAAATCGCCGAAGCTTACTGGCAAGGATTATCTAAATTCTTTTCGGTGACCTCTTCGAAAATGTCCGGAAAGAAATCGGGCTATTTCCGGAGACGATATATTACAACGCAGTGCGTGCAGAACCAGGAGCTCATTACCCTCCTGAAAGAACAAATTCCTCAGGATGTTCGCCGGGATAAATGGTTATGGAAGGATTCAACTGTTTGTGTAAAAATATAGCTGGTAGTACCTGCGCCCTTCGGCCAAGACTGGCTGTCTTCTTTATCGGTAGACTGATCCTTGTCTTCTGACAGGAGGTCTGAAAAAAGAATTTCTAGAATGAAACAAGCCTGAAGATTACTCTTTCGATCAACAACTTAATTCCTCTTCAATGAAACGATACAACATCGAGCGATTAGCTCTTAAGAATTTGATATTTGATCACTGAAAATCAACTTACCATGAGAAGGCATGGTCAGTCTGATTGGTAATGCCAAAGGCGTGATAGAATGTTGATAACGAAAGCTGCCAACTCCCTAAAAAGCAAACATAAAAAGAGAATTCTATTAACATCAAGGACGCTCTAACGCGAGAAATTTTTGCTTCGTGCAATCGCAGTTAAAAGTATATATATCACAAGAACAAACAATTTGGCAATAAGTATCTCCAAAGCGACCCCAGACCAGTTCCTTTAACGTTCGGTGAGTATTCTATAAGTCCATTCCAACATTACATATTTTTCCGGTTTTCTCGCCCGCATGATACTTCGTCGTCCTTCACAGACTCACTAGCGACGCGCGCGTCTTTTAGAAGCGAGCATTTCGCGGCCATAGCTTCCACCAACAAGTGAGTTGTGTTCAACCAAAACTTACCAAACACTGGTTCATCGTTGTATCCTTTCAATCGGACGCCCTTCTTAGTCGTCTCGATCAAGAAATGCCGCACAAGTTCATTATCAAGATCAACTTTAGCTGCAAAAGAAAACAACACGATGAGGTTAAGTCACTTAACCATGGTTGTCTTCAGACTTTGGTGGCTTTGTACTTTCCTGGTTCGAAATGGAAACAAGAAATAATCAACTAATAGACCCAGTAGCGTAGAAAATTAAGGGGCCAATTGAGCTACACGAATAAGTAGCCACGAGGAAGTAGTCTCTAAGAGAACCGGTAGAGGTACAAAATTAAGGGCACAACTGAGCTCCATGAATAAGGAGCCAATTGAGGTACACACTGATAGGGCCAAGACAAGTGACGACAGGGCCAGTGAGACACACAATTTAGGAAAACACTCACGGGGCAATGGAAATGTAGAACTTACTTAGATCGCCTTGTAGTCCCTGAAGCACATGTGCAGGCGGCACTGCTACCTTGACAGCCAAACCAAAGGCTCCTGGGAACGATTGGCTATCCCGGATGATAAAAGAGCCTGGTTTGGAGTCTTTTAGAATATCATTAGCTGCAAGGAAAAGAGAAAACAACAACTTTGTTAACCACATACACTGCCCGATAGTCTCCTTCGCCAGCCGTTATCAGGGTCGCCGCGCAACGCTTCTCCCTGCAGCGAGAAGCGTTGCGCGGCGACCCTGATAACGGCTGGCGAAGGAGACTATCAGGCAGTGTATGTGGTTAACAAAGTTGTTGTTTTCTCTTTTCCTTGCAGCTAATGATATTCTAAAAGACTCCGAACCAGGCTCTTTTATCATCCGGGATAGCCAATCGTTCCCAGGAGCCTTTGGTTTGGCTGTCAAGGTAGCAGTGCCGCCTGCACATGTGCTTCAGGGACTACAAGGCGATCTAAGTAAGTTCTACATTTCCATTGCCCCGTGAGTGTTTTCCTAAATTGTGTGTCTCACTGGCCCTGTCGTCACTTGTCTTGGCCCTATCAGTGTGTACCTCAATTGGCTCCTTATTCATGGAGCTCAGTTGTGCCCTTAATTTTGTACCTCTACCGGTTCTCTTAGAGACTACTTCCTCGTGGCTACTTATTCGTGTAGCTCAATTGGCCCCTTAATTTTCTACGCTACTGGGTCTATTAGTTGATTATTTCTTGTTTCCATTTCAAACCAGGAAAGTACAAAGCCACCAAAGTCTGAAGACAACCATGGTTAAGTGACTTACCTCATCGTGTTGTTTTCTTTTGCAGCTAAAGTTGATCTTGATAATGAACTTGTGCGGCATTTCTTGATCGAGACAACTAAGAAGGGCGTCCGATTGAAAGGATACAATGATGAACCAGTGTTTGGTAAGTTTCTGGCTGAACACAACTCACTTGTTGGTGGAAGCTATGGCCGCGAAATGCTCCCTTCTAAAAGACGCGCGCGTCGCTAGTGAGTCTGTGAAGGGACGAAGTATCATGCGGGCGAGAAAACCGGAAAAATATGTAATGTTGGAATGGACTTATAGAATACTCACCGAACGTTAAAGGAACTGGTCTGGGGTCGCTTTGGAGATACTTATTGCCAAATTGTTTGTTCTTGTGATATATATACTTTTAACTGCGATTGCACGAAGCAAAATTTCTCGCGTTAGAGCGTCCTTGATGTTAATAGAATTCTCTTTTATGTTTGCTTTTTTAGGGAGTTTGGCAGCTTTCGTTTATCAACATTCTATCACGCCTTTGGCATTACCAATCAGACTGACCATGCCTTCTCATGGTAAGTTGATTTTCAGTGATCAAATATCAAATTCTTAAGAGCTAATCGCTCGATGTTGTATCGTTTCATTGAAGAGGAATTAAGTTGTTGATCGAAAGAGTAATCTTCAGGCTTGTTTCATTCTAGAAATTCTTTTTTCAGACCTCCTGTCAGAAGACAAGGATCAGTCTACCGATAAAGAAGACAGCCAGTCTTGGCCGAAGGGCGCAGGTACTACCAGCTATATTTTTACACAAACAGTTGAATCCTTCCATAACCATTTATCCCGGCGAACATCCTGAGGAATTTGTTCTTTCAGGAGGGTAATGAGCTCCTGGTTCTGCACGCACTGCGTTGTAATATATCGTCTCCGGAAATAGCCCGATTTCTTTCCGGACATTTTCGAAGAGGTCACCGAAAAGAATTTAGATAATCCTTGCCAGTAAGCTTCGGCGATTTCCGAGTACATCCGAAGATGACCAGAGTTTTAAGATCATATGCTTAACCCTGAGTAACGATTGTATGTTAGGAATAGGACTTGATGGGGATTTTTTTTGTCTTGCAGTTGGTTCACTCATGTACCTCGGCCGCTGTGAGGTTGAAATGCTCACTGGACCAAGTGCGATACAGCGAACTGTGGAACAACTATCAACTGAGGAGGCTGCCAAGAAATTCACTACTGTCAGCTTCAAGGTCACGCCACAAGGAATGACTGTCACTGATAACGAACGAAAGTAAGACCCGCTAGAATATATCACCATTGCGTGACATAAAGACGTTTAGTCACATACTATATTGTGTGCGTCTGAAATGACAACACTTAATAACGTTGCCTGTATTTCCTTTGCAGAGTATTCTTCAGACAGCATTTCCACATGAAGTCGATACTCTATTGTGGGATAGATCCCAGTGACAAAAGGTATGACCAAGCAAACCTCAGTTGTTTATCAATCTGTCACGCGACTAAAAAGTGCAAAATATAGTCTGTCACGCAAGCAGCGAAAGTAACAATTAGGGTGACAATTGCAAGTGACCACTCTCGTTAGCGTTGTTAAGGAGAGCATAATTTGCCGTAGGGTGCGTTCCTTTTGGGGTGATCTGGATTAGAATTAGTGTTCCAAGATGCCTCAAATCATGGTGCATCAAAGGAATCGATACACCTACTCTGGTCACGGATTCATCAGTTCCTTGGATCACTGATTCTGGTCCAAATCACCCCAAAGAATGCACCCTTAGTTTCTCTAGTATCGATGGATTTTAGAAAGAATACTTGTAAAGTACTTACACCAATCTGTAGATAAATATTCTGTAGAAACTATTTTGCGAAGAAAGACAATTTATAAGACTTGTCTAGATATCTATGAGGTATTTAGATGTCTGTGTGTACTATTTCAGATGGGATTTGAAAACGCCTACCTACAGTGGCAAATCAAAGTAAGTCACATATATTAACATAAAAAATAATAAAACCCAGAATGAGAAAACCACAGAAAGAAGGGTTGTGAAAACTGGGGGTGGTAGCTAAAGCTAGGCAAAGGGTGGGGGTAGAGGAACTTTGTCCGCGGGAAGGAAGGGAAGATGTTGAGTACGAAGGTTTATGTGCCTGAATCAAAAAGGAAGTATGGCGATTGAGGGGGATCGGTTTTAGTAACAGAGTTAACAGGAGCGCGGGGAGGGAGAAGGGGGTGTAGACAAGAGTAGGGTACCGCCCTGGTGTTTGCTGTTCTGTGTGACGTTTGATAATTCTGTTTGTTGTTCGTCAGGTCATTTGGTCTTGTGCTACGACAAACTGGAGGAGTACACAATGAATGCCATTTATTCGGAGAAATCTCTAAGGACTGGCCATCAAGCATCCTGGTTAACATACTCAACAGATCCATGACTTCATCCACGTAACGTAACGTACGTAACGCAACGTAACGTAGTGGAGTTACACAAGCAAGCTACATCACAAGAGTTATAGATTTGGTAACGACATCTTGGGAATGTAATTGTCACGTTATCAGCCCATATATACACAAGTCACGTGTCCCGGAGATTTTTATCGTAGAACACGAAGGCAACAATGAAAGCATTGCACAGGATAATCAAGTAACAAGCAACGAGATTCTCCACGGAATGTCCAAAATCTACGAACATCGCGAAACAGGAAGACATTTCAACTTTCTTGAACCTGAAAAATTGTTGAAATGCAAAATGGTCGCCGGAGTTATCGAACGACCAGATTCGGATCATCATCGGAGCTCTTCGGAACTCTTCGGGAACACTTCGTTTTATCCGGACAATCTTCGTTCTTTCGTGGAATTTAATGTTGCAGTCGATTGTGATCGAACATAAAGACGTTTAATAAGACTAAGTTACGTTGTACTTAAAACTTATGAAAAAGTAAATTTTCGATAATGGTAATTTGGAATTACAGAAAATTAATAGAATTTTATATACGTATATGAACAAACGCCATATTGGCCATGTAACACATGTAATCTCCTTGATGGGGACACAGTTTGGTCCTAGGACCGCTCGAAATAGACAACGAATATATCCCGTGGTTGCAAGCTCTGGCTCAAAACAAAAGAAAGTGTAGGACACAGTATGTATGGTTTATCTCTAACACTATTGTTTTGGTAAAACGTGGAGGTGAGTTGAACTGTCGTGTTTTGTTTCGTCCAAAGCGAAAATAGCACAATGAAAAAGCCTTGGAATAGTTAGTCTCATTTTGATAGTACAGATCGAATATTACACGCGTTTTGGTCGGCTTAGAACTGTTTTAGCGGAGCATAAAACTTGAAAAGTCGCGCGTGAGTGAATATATCTCGCAAAGCATGTAAAAAAAGCCAAAATCATGTGTTATACTGCTACAAATACTGCGCTTATTCGGCGAGAACTCTTAAGAATGTTACTATAATTTTCTACAATTAAAATGCAGGCTCAGTTTGGTCAGCGCCACTGGTATGGAGCTTTCTGACATACACGGCGGTCAAGCGCAGAAAATCTTAAAGATTTCAGTTTAATTTCGTAACAGTTACTGCTAAATACACAATGCCAAAGCAATGGAAAAAGCATAATTGCGTTTTAATTCACGGTCTTGAGGCCTGGAAGCCGAGCATTTCATTACTTGAGTGGCATTTTGGTGGCAACTGCGCACGTGCCTAACGTTTGATCGCTGGGTGTTTGTGGGCTCTTTTCTCGTGTTCTCCGCAAAGTTGTCAAATGTAACTCTTTAGTTCTAGCATTCTTTGATTATAATTTGACTTAGAACCTTTAGTGTGGGAAAAAATGTCTTGGATAAAATTTTGAACTTTGCATAGCAAAGTGTGTACGAGCCTTCATTTAGCGTCTCAAAATGAAATCTGTCGTCAGTTTATGTAAGGAGTAGATTAATGAACATAGATTTCTCTACATGGTTTTGGCTTTTTATTTGTTTGGATCAATAATGTGGGTTAATCACGAAACTCGTATATAGGAAACGAATTAATAATTGTGTTTTGTAAAGAATTTATAATAATCGCCAAAGTAGTTTAATTATGGCGATTACAGGTATACTTTATATCTAGTTTTCAACAGAGAAAATATTAAAACAGATACTTACTTTTTAAGCTTGTTTAATTTTTATCACAGCTTAGTTATTAGAAGTGTTTTCAAGCCAAAAAAAATGGCTTAAAGGAGCTCTGTCATAGTATTTTGAGTTACTTTGGCCACGCTCAAAATAACCTAAGGGCGCGTTTGTTTGGGATCAATCCGGAATAAGAATAATTGGAATAATGCGAGTAAGCGTTTGTTTGGGAGCTATTCTCATTCCGGAATACCTGGATTTCCATTCCGGCTATTCTGCTCCCAGGAGCAGAATAGCCGGAATATATTCCGGAATACATTCTTATTCCGGAATATCTCAAACGAACGCGCCCTTGGAGTGGTCCTGTGATCAAATTTTTACCCCTTGACTTTTTAAGGTGTATCATGCAGAATTCCATGAAAGAATAAAAATGCCGTTTACGGTTTGTAAATATCTGCATTAGTTCCTGAGATATCTCAATTTGAAAAATAAGTAAAATATACAAATGAGATGACTGATGACGTCTTGAACTCAAGCCAATATTATATAAGTGTATAACTAGAGCTATCTCGGTGGCCAGAAAGTCTTTTATAAATATTGGGGAGGTTTGGAACCGAGTATGTTGCCATGGTAACCAAACTGATAAGCTTATGTTAAGGAGCACATTTAGTAGGATCTTACTGCAAAGAATCAAACTTTTGTGATAAAACTTGCCTCAGATATATCTTTTTATCATATTTGATCAAAATCTGGTTGAGTGTATGACGTCATAACTTGGCTAATTTGCATATCAAAAAAACTTGAATATCCCTGGAACGAAAAGAGATAGTTGAAATTAGTAAACGGTATTTTTTTTCTCCTACAGACTACCTGTTACGTTTTAAAATGGCTTAGATAGGGAAAATGCGATTTTCGTCATAGTACCACTTTAATTTATGGGAAACCTTGGAAAAATTAAATGGATAGTTGAGAGATAACACTGAACCATAAAGAAACAAGGATGGAGAAGATTAACACTGATCCCAAAAAGACGAACTGGCAAAATTTAGGCTAAAAGTTTCAAGATGTGCAAACCGTGACGTAGCTCCTTTAATATTATTTCAAGCACTTTAAAATGATTGGCAAGCTCAGGGTTCTGCCAGCCAGGCTCCCGGTTGATTGAAGAACAGCGAAAGAAAAAAAATCCCCCCCCCCTCCACCCCACCCTTCGCTGGCGCGCTTTTCGCTCGTCCCCCAACTAAGGGCCAGAGTAGCCGATCAGATGACGCGCCTGACAATAGTGAAAAAAAAGTATCAATTTGGCGCCTCACCCTCTCCCCCTTATTTTTCGCACTCCCCCCCCCCCCCCCCCTAGTTTCATTCCCTTCCAGTTCGTGCAAGGTTTTGGAAACGCCTGCTACGCAGCGCAGGCCACATGAGTGATGGAATAAAAACTGGGAACCTCGATTTGGCGCTGAAAGATTCGCAGATTCCACGAACTAAAGCTGCGTTATCAAAATGTTTTCCGACATCACAAAAACCTAAAGCCGGCGTTTTCATATTACTCTGGTTTGAAGAGCGTTTTCGAAAAGTTCCGTTCTTGTGACAGAATAGTGTAGACGGTAGGCCTAACCATAGAATTATATTTCTTCAGCGTAGGGTGGACGCTGCTTTAGATGTCACTGTTGTTTTCCTTTTTAGTTCACTCATGCATAAAACACAGTGGATGAGGTTAGATGTGAACGGAAGTTGTAGACCGTGGACAGAGGGCCGCGAACGGAAGTACATACCTGTACCCTTCTCCCCTGCGTAAATTAAGTCAAAATTAACCTCTGTGAAGCTCAGATACAAATGTGCAAAGAAAAGACATCTTTGTAAACTTAAAAAATGACTTAACTTCAAATCACAGTTTCCAAACTTCTAAAACCCCTTCAAAACTTTGCTGGAGATATTTGAAAACGCAGCTTTATTTCTCCGGTAAGGACTCTCGTCCACACTAATCCGTCACGAAAACAGAGCTTTTTGAAAACGCTCTTCAAACTGGGGAAATTTGAAAACGCCGGCCTGCCAACGCAAAAAATTCCTGTTGGAAGGTACGTCCTGATACCAGTTCTGTGTCTATTATCAAGCTGTTGTCAAGTCAAGAAGGTCAAGTCAAAAAAACTCGTTCAGTCAGAGCCCGTCCACATTACGCCAGATAAATTCGAATACGAAGATTTCACTCTGAAAACGCACCAAATGCTTTCCGTCCACACTACGCGTGAGAGACTTTGAAAACGCAACAATTACCGGTTATTTTGGAGAAAAACTTGGGCATAGAAGACGTGACGGATTTAATAGTGTGGACGGTAGGCCTAACCGTAGAAATAAAGCTGCGTTTTCGTGACGGATTAGTGTGGACGGTAAGCCTAACCGTAGAAATAAAGCTGCGTTTTCGTGACGGATTAGTGTGGACGGTAGGCCTAACCGTAGAAATAAAGCTGCGTTTTCGTGACAGATTAGTGTGGATGGTAGGCCTAACCGTAGAAATAAAGCTGCGTTTTCGTGACGGATTAGTGTGGACGGTAGGCCTAACCGTAGAAATAAAGCTGCGTTTTCGTAACGGATTAGTGTGGACGGTAGGCCTAACCGTAGAAATAAAGCTGTGTTTTCGTTACGGATTAGTGTGGACGGTAGGCCTAACCGTAGAAATAAAGCTGCGTTTTCGTAACGGATTAGTGTGGACGGTAGGCCGAACCAATAAAGCTGCGTTTTCGTAACGGATTAGTGTGGATGGTAGGCCTAACCGTAGAAATAAAGCTGCGTTTTCGTGATGGATTAGTGTGGACGGTAGGCCTAACCGTAGAAATAAAGCTGCGTTTTCATGACGGATTAGTGTGGACGGTAGGCCTAACCGTAGAAATAAAGCTGCGTTTTCGTAACGGATTAGTGTGGACGGTAGGCCTAACCGTAGAAATAAAGCTGTGTTTTCGTTACGGATTAGTGTGGACGGTAGGCCTAACCGTAGAAATAAAGCTGCGTTTTCGTAACGGATTAGTGTGGACGGTAGGCCGAACCAATAAAGCTGCGTTTTCGTAACGGATTAGTGTGGATGGTAGGCCTAACCGTAGAAATAAAGCTGCGTTTTCGTGATGGATTAGTGTGGACGGTAGGCCTAACCGTAGAAATAAAGCTGCGTTTTCGTGACGGATTAGTGTGGACGGTAGGCCTAACCGTAGAAATAAAGCTGTGTTTTCGTGACGGATTAGTGTGGACGGTAGGCCTAACCGTAGAAATAAAGCTGTGTTTTCGTGATGGATTAGTGTGGACGGTAGGCCTAACCGTAGAAATAAAGCTTCGTTTTCGTAACGGATTAGTGTGGACGGTAGGCCTAACCGTAGAATAAAAGCTGCGTTTTCGTGACGGATTAGTGTGGACGGTAGGCCTAACCGGAGAAATAAAGCTGTTCTTTCAAATTCCTCCGAGGTGATGTGGACGAGTCCACAGATTTATTTACATCTTCTATGACACACCAAAAAGACATAAGAAAATAAAATATCATATAAAATACCACAAGTGTCATTCTTTTAAAAAGAAAAATGGATGACTTTTAAATTAACGTTCAAATGCTTGAAAAAGAAAACTATGTACATGATACGAGAAAGCTCTTCCAGTACGGAAATAAGTAGCACGGTATGTGTATAACATTGCGAGTGGACAGATATCCTGCATCAACTTGTCAGATGGTTCATATGTCCCTGTGGATAAAGAAGAACATTTCTTTTAATGATGAAGTAAGAAATGTTGCGACAGGAAAGCAGTGATTACATTGCACAAGCAATAGCACTCAAACAAAAGTTTATAGTTCTAAAAATATGATTCCTTCCAAAGAGATACGTGTGTTCAAATATTTACTCCAGTATTGAAATTTATTCTCTTTGACTGTACTCCCATGCCTGTTTGTTTCTATCTCACATTTTTTGTCACTGATTGCTGTCATGGATTTTTTTCAAGAAAACCCTGCAAAGGGATTTGTTAATCAACTTGTCAACTGCCTGAATTTCAAACCTTGTCACGTCACAATTTTGGGAGATTCTCACATCCCTTTTGTAAGTCTTATAATGTCATTTGTTGTCATTTTATTGGCCTTCACATTACTATTTTGATTCTGTATCACAGATTAAAATTTTACTCCAATAGGAACTCTTTAAGTAGAGAGATTATCATGATGGCAGTCCGTGAAGACGAAACTTATTTGTGGATAATTTCAGTTGCCTCAAGACTTTACTTTAGATGCAAGGTTTGCTCAAATTTCTGATTAAAAAATCTCTACTGTCTGTTTTTTTTGCATGACAATTTCCTTAGCATAATTTATGGGCACCCAATTTATGCACAGAGCTATGCAACGGTGGTCAAGGTGGTGTTATTTTTACAGGGTTCGTACACTTATGACCCATCAAAATTCCATGAGTTTCCATGACTTTTTCCATGACTTTTTGAAATATTCCATGACCTAAGTTAAGCTACTGCCCTCCGGCAGTAGTGTCAAAACAATCATTTATTCAGCTGAAATTACATTTGATTTTTGGACTCGCCAGTTAATTTTTCAACTTTGGATCTTAATGCCTTTCATTCATAGAAAACATACTGATTTTCCATGACTTTCCATGACCTACACCTAAATTTCAGGACTTTCCAGGCCTGGAAAATGAAATTGTAAAATTCCATGACTTTCCAGGTTTTCCATGACCTGTACGAACCCTGTTTTATAGCTGGGATAATTGCCGATTAATTGAATACTGAGGAACTAGCTTCTTTTACATTGTAGACAATAGTTACTGTATGGAGATTCAATGATCAACAGACTCCAGGGATTTTCTCTGATTAATATAATGTTACATTTTACCTCAATATACCCAGAATAACTGGGTTAATTGACTAAACTTACCGGTTCACCTCTCAAACAGCGAGAGCAGGAGGGTGAAGATAAATGATGTTCTGCCAACAGTGTGGGAGTCTGCAAAGATTGTCATACTTTTTAAATACCTTGCCCCAAGTCTCAAGGTACTAAATCTTGCAATGTTTCTATCAATATTGATACTAAGTATAAGGCAAGGCAAAGTCCAGTTGGGGATCTAGGGGAGGGACCCAGGGGCCCATCACCCTCCCTATGACGACATGTGACTACGAATACATGTATTAACTGGTTATTAAAAGAGCACCTAACCCCCGGGGGGTACTTAACAAAGTTTTATACGAGGAGGCTCTGCCCCGAGGTCCAACCCCTTACCCATTCATATACCATTTTGGCAGAAAAGGTACCCCTTTCACATACCTTTTATAGAAAAAAGATACCCCTTTTACATACCTATTTTAGGTAGTCTTGTTCTCGTTTTCGTGCTTAATAAATAAACTTATAAAACCTTAAGGGCACGTCTATTCGAAAAATTATAACTAACAGCCCTTTTAAATATCTAAATGACCGATTTCCCTACCCTTTTATATACCTGAACTTGTAAAATCCCTACCCTTTTTTATACCTGAAGCCTGAAAAAGGTACCCCTTTCGGGTGGAGCCTCCCCGTATAGGCCATTATCGGAAGTACCCCCCCCCCCCCCAACCTAACCCCAAAATAATTTTTTTTGCTTAAATAAATCTTTGCATATGCTGGAAATGCACTTTTCAGACTAAATCTTGACTTTTTACAGGTTGTAAAAATGACGAAATCGGGCCATCATATGTTGCATGACCGAGCTATTAAGGGGGATGGGTCTACTACTGGTTTCACGTCACCGATGGAGTTGTATCATAGTGGGTCTTTGTAAACATGCATGCAAAGAAGTTTGTGACGTGACCTTAAGGGCCTACTGACGTATTTTTGGGGTGCGTTGCTAAGGATGTAATGGTCAAGTAATTTGAGAGAATTTGGCATTATTTTGGTCAGTTTCAAACTTTTGTAAACCAATGACCCTAAATATGATGTCATTATGCCACGCCCATGGTCACGTGTTTTGCTCTTTTTAAAGTGGTACTGCGCCAAAAAAACAACTCTTTTTTTTGGATTTCAAAACTATGTTAACGAAACACTAACTGACCCAAGTTTTAAGTTCTGATTTTGAAAAGGCACTGTTTATTTTAACTGGTGCCATTACTAACTTTAAAATCTTAAGAGAGCTGGGTCGAGGAGAAAATGACGTCAAAGACTCACTTAAGTTTAAGAATGGAATGCGTGTGTATGCGGCTGAATTAATATGCAGCACGGGAGTTTCGGGCTTTCTGACTTTTAAATCCGTGTTTTGCATATGTAATAAATTGCGTTGACACACTGAAATCTTAAGCTAGTGAGTAAATGACGTCATTTTCTCTAATCTAACCCTCTGATGTCCTGTCGATCCGGACATCGGTCAGTTTTGAACGTGAGTAGTGGCGAACCGTGAAATCCAAAACTTAAACTCAAAATAAACAGCCTTCGGATAAAACTGAAAGCTCAAAATTTTGCCAGTTAGGTGTTAAGCGAACACACTTTCAAAATCTGAAGAAAAAAAGGAAATGATTTTTTTATCATAGTACCACTTTAAAGTTTTAAAACGACTATAATTGAAACAATTAAGAGATTGTTATCAAACTTTCCAGGTCCGCGAGTGGGTTTTCTGGTCAGCTCACGATATCATGACGTCAGTCACTGGAAGTGAAATTTCACTTCCTTAGCAACGCGCGAAAATTCGTCTGTGGGCCCTCTATCAGGTTAATCAAATGCGCCCAAAAAGAAAATAAAGGTTCTGCTGGTGCAGTCTTACTTGATTTCTCGTCATTGCTGAATCATATGAAATGTCCATTTCTTGACAATTGCTCACTCGATACAAAATGTTACAATTTATGTCGACGTGGTCGTTACGTGCAGCAGAATTATGATCTAAAAACGGCTGGTTAGAGTCATGCAGTTGATTTCCTAAGATCGAAGGCTGTGGGCAGCTTAATAATCTGTTCTCTGTTTCCAGATTTGATGTATTTTCTGTATGCCATGAGGAATCTTCTAGACATGGTCGTTTCTGAAAGTTTAGTTGAAACAAAAATTATTATTGAAATGTAGCTTACGGACAGTATGTAGAGTAGACTTATGTGATGGTTCCTTTCACGATCACGATTATGACCAGACCTACCAGTTATCCAGAAATACAATGTATAAATCATACACCGCAGTATCTTTGAAGCAGCAGCACAAATAACAGCGTCTAGCGATCCGAAACAACACAACAAAAATCAACACACGTGTTAATGTGAAGCAAAAAAGCTCACCTTCGATTGTATTTCCGTACAACTTTCCATGGCCGCTTGTCGTTTTCTCGCAAAGTTACAGGAGTTAACTATATCTAAAGAAAGTTCGACTTCCATCCCCAGGGATCTTCTCAAAATATAAGGAAATATGTTGATTTGTCAGAAGTTTATACAAACCGTTTTTCTTGAGAAGTCAAATAATGTAACCCATGATGCCATGTGGTCCTTCACGGTATCAATCACTAAGTCATATATGAAGTACTGGATGAGCTTTCTCTTCTCCAGTCCACGAAGCGTACTTTCTCCACAAAATGGCGGTTCTTTATCGATTCCGAAAGTGTCGTGAAGTTTTCCTTTAGTTTACGGTTTAAGTTTAGTCAGAAATATAGATAAAAGGGTTTTATCTTTCCAGATGATGCCCTGCAACTTTTCTTTCTATCAAAGAAGTTTCTTTTCGCTAAAAACGTTAGTTAAACTCAGCTGAAAGTGTGAAAACCACTTCCGGCTTCCTCTCCTGTGATTGACTATAAACGAATAAGCCTACATTTCTCTTGTCCTGCAAGTATAATCACGGAGTGTTGAATGACCAAAGTCAGACTCGACGATGTCTAAACGTAAACTTGAGGATCCGACACCAGCTGATGGAATCAAGATTTTCAAAAAGGAAAGGAGTGAGTTTAATATTTATTTAACAGAAGAATGGTTGATTACATACATGTTTATATACAAGATTACCTCTAAGAAGAGGAAATCTCCCCAACATAGCTCTTGTTTTGTTCAATGGTTTTTCCTTAACTAAAAGCGAGAAATATTTAAAGGTTGACTCTCACCTAAAAAAAAGAAAACCACACTGATGAGGTACTGACAGCTTTATGGAGGTCGCTAGCTACATACATAATTATAGATACAGCAAGTGGGAAGCTGTCTACATCTACATGTGCGTCTACATTTAATAATTAATAACGCTTTCGCATCCAAACTGGAAAATTTCAAAAAATAGTATTAGTCTCAAACTATGTTCAATTAATTGGTTCCTTTGGAAAAAAAAAATGCTTACAGTCAGTCTACAAATTTATGACTTATTACTTGATGAAGAATGGAACTGCCATAATTTACATGTATGTTGTAAGGGTTTTACTTGTCCATGACTTACAGCTGTAATGTGTTGTTTCTGAGAATGTCCATACTCTCACTTAAAATGTTTTGGTGTGAACAATTGTTTACGCAGCCCCTAAAGAAATGTTGATGTAGCTTGATACTTTTTCTCAAATGGTATAATTTTTTGGCTTAGGAGGCCTCTAATCCTGCAGTTCCAATGGCCTTTCATAGGGTGAATATAGATAATTTTCTTGAACCACACATACTTAGCAGTAAATTGTGTTTCTTACTCCAGATCTTTCCAGCAGTGAGTCAGAGGAAGAACTTTCCTCTCCTTCCTATGCAAGTTTCCTTCACTTTGATCAGAAACCAGTGTACAGTGATGTTGTCAAGAAACAAATGGTAAGTGTTATGTATATTGCATCTGGATTAGCGCAAGCATACTCTTTGTCATCGAATAATGAATTAAATCCACTAAATATTTCTTTTTAGTTACATTGATCATTATGTTACACTTCACATTTTGTTACATGAGTATCTCACTGCAGGGTTGACAAGGGCTTTTGGGTAAACAGTGTACACAAGGATTTTAAACTTAATCAAGTATACAGTATTTTAATGCAAAAATTGGGTCTTTATAATACAAAGTGTATCTTGTTTTTTCCAAACTTTGGTATTTCACATGAATTATTTAAGGAGGAGTTTTGGGTGTGATGGGTTTTTCTTTTTGCATGTATTCTTATACCATTACACCTCTCCTAGCTCCCCCATGGTTGACCGAATACTGGTGAGAATGTTTATTGGTCCCACCTGCCTTTTCTTCATTTCTTATGCTGATCATATGCATTCACCTGGCTCTTTGGCCCATGCACAGCTGTAATTATTACAAATAATATGCATATTTATTTTACGATACTTAATTACCATTAAGTTCGGTAAATCCAACCAGTTCTTCTTAGGCCAGTTAAATCTCTAAATCATCTGAATAATCATTTTCATTATTGTTTTCAGGAACGAATGGGTTACAAGAAAGGGACAGCTCTTGGAAAATCATCTCAGGGACAGTCAAAACTTCTAGATGACTACAAAAAGGATGAAAAGCCTACAGTGCAGGAAAATGCCTCTCAGCCAGAATCTAGCTACAGTGACTTTGCTCAAAGACAAATGGTACAGTCCATTTACCCAAGCATTGTTTTGAAGTTGATATCTTTCCCTTATTGGTATCATAAGGAAATGGGGTTGATAAGTAAAATGCTGTTATCTTTAAGTTCCTTTTAATCCAAACTCAGTACATTGTCTTTCCACTGTTCTCTTCCATGTTTCCCTTTGCTGTTCCCATTTCCTTTTCCTGCTTGTGCTCAGGCAAAAAGCCCTGTCACCTGTGGATGTTGGCTTAGTGTCTTGTGTGGAACATATGGGTGAATCCAGGATTTATCAAGGGGCTGGCTGGTATCCCAGGGTTACAGAGTCAATGGGGCATGTTCCCTTATTGCTGCAGTTATGGAGAATTGGAACCTAATTGAAAACCATTTCACTAGAAATACAGGCAGTGCCACAAAGTAGAAATTATAATGAGGCACGTGCCCAGAGAGTTTACCTTTATTTCTGCCATAATATTCACAACCTTTTTCAAAGTTGTTTATGTTTTGCTTCTCCAAAAGGAGAGGAGGAGGGAAGTAACCAATCAATCCAGCCTTTAGGAACATGAATTATCCATCTCCATGAATTAGAAGTGTCACTCTTGTGTAAGGATCTTTTTTCATTCCGGCTCATCTGTATTTTTTTTCTTTGTCTTTCCAAGGAAAACATGGGCTTTGAACCAGGAAGAGGTCTTGGGAGATATGGTCAAGGAAGAGCTGATATTATTGAGGCATCGCAGCAACGAGGAAGACGTGGTCTGGGGTTTAGAGTTGAAGGTTTTGATGACAAAGATTTTACATGGGAAGAGGAAGAAGAGGTATTTAATATTTTATTGTGTTCTTATTACATGTATTTCATTGGTTATTCTAGATAAGGTGATTAAATTAAAAATATATGAGATGTACATGTACAGTATCAGTGAGTTTTTTTGTCTTAATCCTGTAAGTAACATGAGATGGTATAATTAATAATAATTTTGATCATCATAAATTGTACAGTCAAATGATTGTATAACATGCAGAATATAATTATCAATGACAGAAATGGTTTTGACTCTTTCTTCCTCCAGGGTGTCTAACTTGTGATTTTTAACTGCAATATTGCATTTCAGGTAGTGATAGAAGAGCCTAAAACCTGCATTCCATCTTGTACCAGACCCCCACCAACAAGAGAGGAGATGGAGGACTGGATTACAGTTAGCAAGGTTTGGTGACATAATTTTGTACACGCACTGACAGTTCTATTGCACCTCCCTATATGATCACCAAATCTTAATACATTAGGCAAAACTAAATATTAACTGTTTCAGAAGTACTGTATATAGAGGTATCAGTAAGAGTGAAATCTATGAATAACTGGACAGTCAGGATGAAAACTCAAATGTTCCACCATATTTATCATTAAGTCAATATGGAAAAGATCTTCCCTGGCAAATTTACACAGAGGTGCTGATCTTGTAAGATAATGTCAGTTAATTACTTCAAATGAACATCAAATTAAAATAATATTGTTTACTTGTGATAATTTTATGTACAGTATTAACATAATACATTGTTTGCAAATAAATAAATAAATAAATAAATAAATAAACATTTAGGTTGTTTTTAACTTGCAGAGGAAAACAACTATTGACAACGAAATTCAATTCTGTAGTGAGGATGTTCTGTTAGAGATTCTCAAGAGTAAGGTAAGGCTTAGTCAACTAATTAATACCTGTATCCTTGATACATTATGTAAAACAGAGACATTTTAAAAAGATCAGGAACAAAGAAACCAGTTGAGTTAGCATTCTTTTTTTGTTGTGTCCCCTAATTAGTATGGGTATCACCCAGGCTACAAGGTTTTCAACACTTAAATAAAGTTCTTACTTACTTACTTTTACAACTTGATGGTTTGGGCAGCATGAATTGGATACAAGAGTGACTACTCCCCCACTGAATGATACTAATGCATTGTCATCCAGGGGCATACCTGCCAACTCTCCCGGTTTTCCCGGGGGTCTCCAAGTTTTTCATTAAATCTCCCAGGTGATTTTCGGAGGTTATTTCTGGACAATGCCTTTAATGGCATTCTCACAATGCAAAGATTTCTAGATGTCTCCAGATTTTTGTACTCTGGGGGTTGGCAGGTATGCATGGAGATCTTATATAGGACTTGTACAGATGTTTGTATTGTTTTTTAAGTAATGTAGAGCTACAGAAACCACTGACTGTTAAGGGTAAAAATAAAGCTGGTTAACATTGATAGAGTGTACATGTAACTGTTGAAATCAAGGCATTGTTACATGTATTAATATTGTCTTGCTCTCTCTTTTGTTGTCATGATCCCAGAGTGTATTTGATGCTCTTGTTGGTGACGAGTTTCTAAAGGCAAGGACACGAGCCAATCCTTATGAGTTCATTAGAGGAGCCATCTTTCAAAACAGGTTATGAAAATCATTCAAATTGATTCTGTAGTAGTTATTAACAGTTATCTTTTTTGCTAATTTAGTTAAACTTATTTATGAATATACTCATTCACAGGGCAGCTATGAAAATGGCTAATATGGATTCTGCTTTTGACTTCATGTTCACCAACCCAAAAAATGATAGCGGGGTAAGTAATGCGCACATGTTGTGTAAAATGATGTGCACATTTTTGATGTAAATTAACTCATATATGTGGAATGTTTACATAAAATTGATTTGCTACATGTTTTTACACTTCGCTGATATCACAATTTCCTTCCTATCTAGCACTTCAGGATCTTATATAATTAGGCTAGCCATTTTTTCTGTTATCAATTGGTTGTAGAGAGAAGTGGTTGGACCCAATGAGCTGTTGTACTTTGCCGATATTTGTGCAGGACCTGGTGGGTTTTCAGAATATGTGCTGTGGCGCAAAGGCTGGCAAGCCAAAGGATTCGGCTTCACCTTGAAAGGTATGTCATGACTTTGTCCATTATTGTCCGTACATGTACACTATGTGTTTTGAATCAGAACTTACAAAAATTCAAATCCTTGAATTTGTAATTTCGTTTTTAAAGGTGACAATGACTTTAAGCTTGAAGAGTTCTTAGCAGGGACACCAGAAACATTTGAGCCACATTATGGTAAGAATAAAAGTAAAAATAAAAGTAAAAGCCTTGTGCAAATGCTACTTAGTTTTTGCCTGGCGAAGACCAGTCATTTTGAAAAACAAAATTTAATTAGTGCTTCATTGTGAAGTTTTCCATAAAAACATTTCCTGTTGACTTGGAAATAAACCCATTAGGAGAGCATTTGTTGTAACATCTTTGGAGCTAGGTTTGATGCTTTGATCTTATTTTACTCATTGTTTACAATATGTGGGAGGTTCGGTGGCCTCATGGTTAGTGCGCCCGTCTCCGGATCGAGCAGTCCGGGTTCGAGCCCTGGCTGGAGACATTGTGTTGTGTTCTTGGGCAAGACACTTTACTCTCATGGTGCCTCTCTCCACCCAGGTGTATAAATGGGTACTGACGAATTTAATGTTGGGGGGTAACCCTGCGATGGACTAGCATCCCATCCAGGGGGGAGTAGAAATATTCCCAGTCGCTTCATGCTACAGAAACCGGGATAAGCTCCGGCCTGATGTGCCACTTGGCCTGAATGCAGACTTTACCTGTAGACCTTACCTTGCAATTTAACTAGTAAGTAGTACCACATGAAATACATGTAGAATTGGGTAACATGTTCCATGTTACCCACCTGACGGAAGGAAGAGGTTGATGTGCAGTGGCTTAACACTGTTACTGTGCTGGAGTCTGAATTGAGCAGTTTAGGTTAGAGCCCTGGAAGGGGCCACTGTGTAGTTTTCTTGCACAAGACACACCACCCTCTGTT
>JAHPZR010030691.1:0-20000 GCA_019787425.1 Platygyra sinensis
TATTGCATCAGTGTAAAGATTGATAAAGATCAACGTTTGCGCTAACATTTTAATAAATCGACTTGATCACTGACCTGAGAAACTTTTATTACTTTATCAAGGAAGTAAACGTGGCTCGAAATAAATCTTACACCTTTGGTAAAGCGTGCACACGGAATTATGAAAATAGAACAGTCATTTCAATTGAAAACACAAGTCTGAAAAGTTATTTCAATAGTCATGTGTAAGAACGTTACCGTACACTTGTGCTCAGTCTCAAGAACAAGTCATTAACTCTTTTTATTGATAACCATACAATTCTTTTAATGAAAATTCCGAGAATCGGGCGGTGCATCAAGAAAATATCACCTAGATTATGATTTCTTCATTATCTTTTTTCTCATTCAGGTGTTTGTGGGTCTTGGCCAGCCTTTCGAAGGACCAGCAGCCCTTGAGGCCTTGGCCAATGGATGTTTCTTTCTTAATCCCAAGGTAATGTGTTTAATCAAGAGAGTGATCTCTTGGCTTAATTCAGATGCAAATTACGCTGACAGCAGAGGGCAGATTCTCCACTCTCAGAACCAGACGCAACTTTTTCCGCTGAGACAACTGCAACAGAGCCTGCCGTTCTAGAATTGGCGCTACAATGGGCCTTTTGCAACAGTTGGTCACGTGACCGATAATTTCTAAACTTTAAGCTACAGCAAAATGAATTTCAGAGCTGAAAAGAGCATGTTTTAAATAACCAGGACACCAATTTTCAGACCAATGCCGTATAAGGTTGAGATTTAATGACCATTTGAATATTGCAAAAATTAGAAGGTTTTGTATGGAAGCGAGGAAGCTTTGCCCTCCAGAAACCTTTTCTGTTCTTAATCACTACCAAAAGAAGCTGCTGGCATATAACCATTAGAGATAGAAAGAGGGGTAAAATATTAGGAAAAATGGAAATTTCTAGGCCCTTACACCGAAAGGCAACTCATTTTATTTTCGCAGTTTGTTCCTCCACTGGATCGCAACAACGCTGGCTTTTTTGCTGGTAAACCCTTCAATAGAAAGGTAATGTACTCGAACACGTAGCTAAAGCAAAAACATCAAAGGTCGAAAGAGGAAGCTAGTGTGGGACGAACTTGCTAGGTGGAATGAATGTCGATCGATGGAAGCAATAGCCCTTATGTGTGATGACATCAGCTTGGCAAAAATCACCACCAAGCCTCGCTTTGATAATGCAAAATGTAAATTTTATCATGAGTCAATTCCCAAAGCAGTCAAGATGAACAGAATACCCACGTGAAAACATCACGAGGGCAACGAAAGTTTGAGCAAATGTCGCACAAACGAGGCTTGGTGGTGAATTTTGAGCATGTGACGTAATCGCGCATAAGACCTATTAAAGCCAAATTTGACACAGAACATCTAAACAATGGCAACCTGCTCAATAATGAGGGCTCTGGCAACTTCCCTTGCTACAAGGCTACAATGGCTTGTTTCGTGGACCGCAAAATCTGCTCTTAGAAATTTGACCAGTCAAATAGCGAAACTTGCTTGTATCATTCTTTAGCTACGGTGAGACGTATCAAGGAGAAATACGATATGTTTTAAAACAAGCGTATTTAAATTGTATGAAAATATTCAACGTTCGTTATTATTTAAAATTAACTTTTTTCTCATTATTCAGGTAACTTCTCAAAATCCTTATGTTGAGGTATTCGTTGGAAAACCTTTCGTGCAGACCGTCGACATAACTAATCTAACGGAGGTGGAAGTCGCTCTTCACGAAATTGTCAACACCAAGGTAACACATTTATTTTTATAAAATATTGAAGACAGTACGCGCATTCTCGTTGGTCGATAGGTGTGTTTAGATGAGAGTATGCAAACACGGTTGTCACGTCACGCTTTGTGTTTCCCCGGCACAATTTTGAAACCATTTCAAAGCAAGTAGTCTAACTCTCAAGTACAAATATTAAGAAATCCAAATGAAGAAAACTTTTTCAAGTTTTGATTTGGGGATTGACCATCACTTTCCCTCTGACCCGTGGAAAGAAAGCAAAAGAAAGAAGAACAACAGCACTTTGCATGCCTCGATGTTAGTAAGCTAGACGACCTCGTCGGGGGAGCTCAAGCGAAGACAACAAAACATTATGCAACAAAATACGCATTAAACGTTTTTTAAGGTAATTTTTGCATTTAATTACTGCAATAAAATTCTCAAAATCACATTCTGTTTTTTAAAAAAAGATGTACAATAAAATTAAACGCGAACTATATGCTACAGACTGCGAATGCGAAATCTGTTCAAATCAAATTTTACACGGCCGATCGGTGTTTGTCAAATGTTCAAAAAATTACCATTAAAACTTGGAAGAATGTACCAGACAGCTCACCAGAATGATGGATTTAATGGACAAGCAAAACTTCACAAGGCACGATGAGCGATTCAACTTCTCAACCATCTTCTCGGGCTGCCAAATCGGGCAAGTTTGCATTATTACTTTCAAGAGCGATCAAGACAGTGATTTCATCTTGAAGTTCTTTCCTTACAGAGTCGTAAATCTTTTGAACATTTCCTCTGTTTTCACCGAACTTTAGGCATTTCTCCCAAAGATTTAGAAGGATTCAAAGCTGATATCGCTTTCATTTACACGGTGCTCGCTTGCTCGTTGGCAATTTTGCCACAAATTTTGACTTTTGTAACGCGAAATTTCATTGGTTCGTACGTTATCACATGCGCGTTTTGATTGGTTAATAGGAAAGATGATTGTCTAGAGCGTGTATTGAGAAAATCTTTTTGGATCAATAAGTTTTAAAATAAACAAAATTTCCCTTCATTTGTCGAATTAATTTTGAGAAATATTTTATAAAAGCAATAG
The DNA here is from genome assembly GCA_019787425.1 of Platygyra sinensis. NCBI lineage: Eukaryota > Metazoa > Cnidaria > Anthozoa > Scleractinia > Merulinidae > Platygyra > Platygyra sinensis. The sequence goes on from JAHPZR010030691.1 coordinate 2,853, forward strand.
AAAACTTTTTTTCTGTGTTTGCATAGCCTGATATGAGCACTCGATGGGTTGGGAGAATTCTCGACAGTTATGCAAACCCTCGTCTTCGTCTCGGGTTTGCATAGCTGCCTCAAATTCTCCCAACCCCTCTCGTGTTTATATCAGGCTCTGCAAACACAAAAAACGTTTTTTATTGCTTAAATTTACTTATTTATTGATTGATTGATTTGATTTGATTTTATTTTATTTATGTATCTATTTATTTTTGTTGATGGGGAAGGGGGGGGGGGGGGGGGGGGTGGGTGGCTAGCCACTCCACTTTTGGAGAAGCAAGACACACAGAAATATAAGCAGACTCTCTGGAAGGGTACCTCACTGCAACTTCCAGTTTGTGGCATTGCTAGTACTTCTAGTGATATCGGTTTTCAATTAATTTCCGATTCTCAAATTGCAACATATTGGAAACACAATTCTGCAACCATGAGGTACCACCCCCACCCTCCCCAAATCCTTTAAAATCTGGCTCCGTGCCTGGTGTGGTCCTTGACCAACCAACATAACGATTTTCGAGCGTCTTAGACAAATTTTCCTCCCTTCCCCCAAACAATGTTGGTTTTTCTATTTCTTCGCCTGCACAGACCACTGCGCCTACACAACACTGAATTGGGGACCGGGGGTATCAGAAAAACAACGCTAGATGCAAATAAAATAGAACAAATGCTTAAAAAACGAAAACGTCATCTTCTAAAAGTGTCTCAACTAATTTTGTCGCTCATAGCTTTAATTTTCTCAAACGCTGCAAAGTGAGCCGCAAACAAAGATACACACCTATTTTATTGAATGTCATTTGACTTTCATTGCAGGAAGAGCCTCATTTACCATATGAATTTACTCATGTTGGCATGCTCGAGCGGGTTAAAGCTTATGCCGAAAATCAAGTATGTACCAGAATTGCTGCACGACGATTTCTTTAACTCTCTGAGTCTATTTTGCTTTTCAATGTACCGACGAGACTAGATGGTTAATCCATGCCTCTTTATAAAATATTTGTTTCCAACAGGACTTCTGTAAGCCAACAAACTGGCCTCCTTTGAGTGAATTGAATCTGATAGTGGGAGTAGAGGGTATGTCTTGTGTCGACACCTGCGTGAAGAAAGAGCTGACATGCGAGCCAAAGTTCTTCACGACCTTAAATACAAAGGAAACTTTTGAAAGGTAATTCATAAAACGAGAAGCGCACAAGTATGGTATATGAAACAGCTATGAAACTGTTAAGCAGTAACCCAAATGATAGTTTCTGTGAGTTCTTACCAACACAAAATTTTTTAGTCACTTATAACTTCTTGAGGTTCTCTTAATTATAAAGCGGTTTTTAATTGTCATAAAACCAAAAACCAAACCAATTACTTATGAATCAGACTTCTCAGTCAATCTCAAACCGTAGTAAGACCAAAATTGAACCAAAGCAATAGACCCTTTTACAGTTCTCTGCTCGGTGACCTCGCCATTGAATGGCAGCGAGGCTGGAAGTGACCTTGTTTTGATACAGACCTCACTGCTTTTGTTGTGTAAATCAAGTTGTTTTAATGCTAACTATGTGCTTTTACATGACAAAAGCAGAGAGGTCTGTATCAAAGCAAGGTCAACCCCAGCGTCGCTGCCATTCAAAGGCCAGGTCACCGAGCAGACAACTGTAAAATGGTCTGTTGACCGATTTATTTACTTTAAGAACTTAATTGAAAACTACTCATTCAAAATAACATAAACGCGCAGACATGCGGTATGTCATTGAACACCATATGTTGCCCAAATTGTACAAACTGTTCCGTACTTTGCTTCAGTTCTGTAATTGTTGCGCACTGCGTTAACATTCTCCAAAAGCTGCAGGAGTAACATCACTTACAACCTCTGTAATGTTGAGCACAGGCTACAATTTCAAACTGCACCCACTATCTGTACAAGAAACAGACATTCACTATCTCTTGATCGACTGAGACTATCTTAGAAGAAATGATTGATCGTCGCATTTATATACACAACTTTAGGTCATTCCCCAGTATTGCATTGCGCATCCCTACTGCGCATAACTTTACGCGTGATTAGCGCGCGCGCATTAGAAAATGGCGGCTTTTTCTTTACGGCTGGACCTCCCCAAAGAAGTAAATCGTCATTTTCTCGAAAACGACTACGGTGACCTATCATTTTTTTCTGTTGTTTTGAATTGAGTAGTAAATTTCTCTATGTAAAATAAAGATGGGCCAATTCTCAGTGTTGAGCAAAAAACAATCGTCAGAAACGTGAATTTAGCAAGCAATCGTGACTATAATCATGTTGCTATTATAAGGATTTAAATGGAATAAACAAGGTGCTGCTGCTCCTAAAAGAACATGGGGACCCCTCATTTTTATTTCAAAATTTAAGTTTATATAATATAAACAATCAATTGGCAACGTTTGAGAAAAATCTCAGTGTAGGTTCTATTTCAGTGGAATGACCTTAAGCAGTTGTGAAATTAAAGCCTGAAAAACAAACTCGGGGTTGATCGGGATTAGAACCCATGAACTCTATGACCTCTCTTTCGTTTTAAATATCCCATTGCATTATTTTTAATCAGATGGTGTTATATGATGATTACAGTTGGTGTTATATCTCACGATTTTCACTACTTAACTAAGTATTCATTTAGACGTAGAAGTAATCTACCGACTGAGCTATAAAGCCATCTGGGAGCTGGTTGCATAGTTAGTTCGTAATATACCCGTAGATGGCGAAGAATACAAGTGAATGTATGAAAGATCATATATTTGAACGGCGGAGAAAGATATGAAGACGTGTTTGATCATTGTAGTTACATACACAACGTATAAGCAGTGGTTAAATTAAAGCCTGAAGATAAAAACAACAACAACAAACAGAAAAAAGAAACAAATTCGGGTTTAACTGGACGAGATTTGAGCCCCTGACCTCCTCTGTTTAGTGAAAATGTCGTTATATGTTCACTTGTAAGACTATCTAACTTAACAACACTTCTTGCACCATGATTTTGTCAGCAATGCAACGTAAACCTTTTGCATCGCTCACGCACTGTTGCACTGCTGGTCATAGAAAGAGAGAGTTTTGTTACTTTTCAGGAATAACTTGCGGTGTAACTCTACCATGTTCCTTGAAAGTATTCTGGCACCCTCACTAGACACCGCTGACAACAAGTGCCAGCTACAGAGTCAGCCATTGCTGTTCAGCTGCCGGGCAGCCAGGCCTGGTGTAGTTCGCCTCTGCCCATGTCGTTCGTACCGTAAAGAGCAAGTTGCATTATGTGAAACCTGCTGACCAAAGGAAACACTTCTGAAGGAATTCTTTGCTTTACTGTATTTCACGACAATAGGCTAGTTTCGAATTGTGCAGAAACAAAAGAACAGAGTCGAGGTTCAGGGGAATAATTAGCATTTTGCATTGTTCATAACAAAGGAAAATGCAAATTATTCCCCTGAACCTCGACTCCGTTCTTTTGTTTCTGCACAATTCGAAACTAGCCTATTGAGACTGTACTTCGAGAGCAGTACGAAATGCAAGACTGTTGATTACGGAGTGGCATGGAGATTAATAAAAGTCGTTTTAGAAGCCCTGCCTGATTCAAACACGACGATGCAAGTGGTTTAACTAAAACGAGGGAGGAGACAGTTGGCTCTAGAAATTGTATGCTCTTTGCTAATAGCACAAGAGACGTTACCAAATTTTTTTTTAAAAAAGACACTTCTAAACTCTAATTCGATGCGTTAACAGTGGAAGACGGCGAGCTTCTTCGTGGGATTTGCAATTGGAAATTATTTTTAATTAATGAATTAATTAATTAAATTAAACATCCGGTTTTTTACCAGCCGCTTTGTTGTTAACGCTTGTTTTTCTAAATAGTGCTTTTTATAATACCATATAGATAGTTTTTCTGTGCAATCGAGCCACTGAAAGACATTTATTTTTAAATTGCATTCTTTCAAAAACAAAATGCTTTAATTGAATAAATTTCATAAATTAAGAAAATGTCGTAATATTTGGGCTAATATTTTCGACTGCATTCTTCCGCGTTTTGTGGAAAAAAACAAAAAACAAAAAACAATAATTCCGATAATAACTAATATGGTTCCATGCCTTTCCGGTTCAAAATTGAGCGAGGCTGCTAAGCTCAGAACAAAAAGACTTGATGAGTAAACAGCTGACAAGGTGATCTCCGCAATTGAACAGCGAATGACGTTTTTGTCGTCTTAACAGAAGAATCCGAAGTTCACTACGCAATTTCTTGGGGGAGTGAGATATTGTCAATGCGCCAATTTATTAGTGGAGCTTCACTGAAGCGAAAATGGAAAGAACACTTTAAGTCTGCCAGATGATGGGCTGTAAATCATAAACTCCAAAGACTTCCAAGAACGTATGGAAATGAAAAGCACTGAGGTTAGTTGACCACCATTTCGTGCAATTTATCTAGTGCTAGAATAATTATTGAAATACTGCAATGTAAGTGTTGCAATTTTCGTTGCTAACAAAGACTGATGTTACCATTTGAGACCATTTTGCCGATAATCGCAAGCTACCAGCAGTCTAACAGAGAGTAGAGACCCAGATTGTACGTTTTATATAGATGGATTTGAAATTTCACGTTCCACAGAAGGTCGATGGAAGATTGGACCATCGATATCCTCGATACTCAGTATCGAGGATATCGATACTCCATCGATACCTCGTTTGACACTTGATCGACATTTGTTCGACATCTCGGTCGACAGTCGGTCGAGCGTCGACTAATTTTCGATTGATTTATATCAGTGTATCGACCGACTGTTCGTTAAGTGTCGACAATGTCCCCGGAGGGGGGGGGGGAAATGTCGACCGAGTATCGATCGTGATGTCGATTGAGGGTGTTGATCAAGAGTATGAATCGACACCCGACCACGGATTCCCTTAGGACACACGATCCCAAAGATTTGCTCTTTTTAGATCACTTACCAGTGAAGTTGAACTAAGTCGTGATCACGCTAGTAAACTCGACTTCTTTGTTGGATTTCAGCGGGCTGTGCTTTGTAGAGTAATTGGTAATTAAAATAAATCATCGACATAGACTACTGATCGAACCAAGAAGACTTTATTTGTACTAACGAGCCTCTAGTGACATGAAATCTTGAAATCCGACAAAATGCGAGAAAAAAAAAAGAAAAAAAGTCCAAAAAATGCAGTTCGGTAAAAAAAATTCTAAATAGGTTTACGGAGTAATAAATAACCGAAATAAATCATTAACTTAAATTGCCGGCTTAATAAACACGACGCCTATGGAGTTGTCAATCAGTGTAGTGCCTGCGGAGAAAATACTTCTAAATACCCTATTTCTCTTCCAACGGAACCAAGCATTCCAAAATCGAATAATGCTAGGGGTGGTTGTTTTGCACTGTGGATGTTGTAATTCCACACAACACATTATATCCATGGGGAATTTTCTACTGCCGACCAACTATAGCACGTTGTCTCTGGTAGTTTTATAAGGACTTTTAAGTTCTTTCAGATTTTATTCTTTGACAACGTAGGAGAGTCATTTGAGCTGGTTGTTTTGCTGGTTGTTTTGCAGCTTAAGAGAGTGGGAGGCAGCAGGATAAATAAAGACCGTTTAAAAATGGAACTGAAAAACCTTGAGAGCATAAACACACCTACGCAAGAATTTGCTCTAAGATGATTGCTAAGTTTACTTCTTGCTTAAAATTATCACGTTCATGGTATTATATCGCGCTAATTCTTCTGCCTACAAGCTTGCAGAAATGGTATCATACTCTTCATCTCAAATAAACTGCGGCAAACCAATACTTTAAGGAAAAAAAAACACCCACTTAATATATGACACGCCCAAAAGAAAGAAAGATTACTGAAGAGCTAGCTGAACGTACACCAGTTCCTTCGGTGTCATTGGCATAGTTAAATTGGTAAGGGGTTATTTTCCGCGTTCTTATGTTTTACTTTCTACTTGTATATACCACTGGAAAATAAATTTAAAAAAGCGGTGTTGTTTTTTTTTTTTTCGTTCAAACAAGTAAGTACACAGAGTAACCATACTGTCCATATCTGTCGTCACTTTATAAGTGGCTTACAACATTAAAAAAAAAAAAAAAAAAAAAATTCCTCATGTGAGAACAACGCGGAATACGAGCTGGTTGTAACGTTTTGAAATTTTTGTGGACCATCATCGCACAGTGTGAAATTTAAAATCAGAGCAAGGCTGACCATGATGTTAAAACACTAAACTAACTTGTTACCTTGTATCGAAGAATTGAATTGTTAACTAAAAAAGCGCTTGGCGAGAGTTGTTCTAATATAGATTTTTTTCTGGGTAACATGACTTTTGCTTTAAACAGTTCTTTAAAGAACTCACTCAAGGTTTCACGAAGTCGTTTCTCTTTCGAATACAACATTGTCTGTAACAGTGTTTTTGAAGACTAGAGGCTATAGAATCAATTTCTTTGAAGGTACTAAGTAGAAGATTTTGTAGAGTACACGATGATCTTTTATCAAAGAAAGAGTTTTAAGGTACACTTGCGATCCGTCTCATTACTGTCATACTGTTTTGGCAAAGAGCACGTAATAGGTAGTGATCTTATGTTTCTAAGTATCCACATAATTTATATTAGATAATTTCATGGACTTTTCTGGGAGCAAGTAAGATACGTAGGGCAACCACTCTCTGGGCTTAAAAATGTATTCTTTTTCTTTGAAACATAGAAAACTACCTCTGTTATTTTGACTAATTAAAAACAAAGTTGTTCGCCAGCAATAAGTTTGTTTCTTCTGACTGGCTGATTTTTGCTCCATTCCTGTCTTTTAAAATAATCTCCCGTATTTCATATACGCACTTCCGTTTTTCACTTCTTGTCTGTAATAGAGTCTTCTGATTAATTTCGAAAAATTTAAAGATCGGCCGAAAATCCTGCTCTTTCAATTTCTCAGTTAACGCTTTTCAAACAGCACGGAGCGAGCATAATTTTATCTTCTGTTAGTTGCAGTACCTGCAGATTTTCGTCGTGAAACCTGCTGTGTTTAATTCCCATTGTCAATCTACAGTAAAAGAATACTGCTTGAATTTAGCTTGCAACCACTAGTGTCTGTGTGTTTTGGATAAACTGAATAAAGAGGATATCAATTTAAGTCCTGTAAATAACTGTTTTGACTGCTGCGATATTTGTGCAAGGAACAAAGTTAATTAACTTTTCGAAACTTGAACAGTTTGTGCTTAAAATTGAAAATGGGTCGGATGATGATCAGTTATATGTCAAATTTCGATGCTGCCGTTCATAGTCGCTTACGCCACAAATAAAGTGAAAGACTAAACGTTTTCAGTTACTAGTTATATTATGACACTATACTGAACACAAGCAAATTTAAACTCTGAATTTTTCGACTATGACACGGCAAATTGGATACTAACATAGTAAGAAAAGAGTTTGTATGGTAGAAAACCAGTTCAACAAACATACTCGTTGGCAAACATGATTAAATGTTTGTTATCTTAAGGAGCATTTAGAAGAGAAACTCAAACATAAAACAAAGCTTCCTAAGTTTTTAACAAGTTCCTTGTTATATACGAGTCTTTCGTGAAGTTTACAAGCATTATCTCTCCCAACATTACGTCATCCAAGCAGAAGAGAATCGCATTTTTTTTGTTACAGCTGGGTTAGTTCTTCCGCGCAGTTGACAATAAGGAGATTGAACCGTAAGAGCTCTGAAGAGAAAACTGTTTTGCTCAGTGTAAAGAGAGACTTTCGACGGTCGTTTCATCCATCAAATCTATAGAGTAAGTATATTGCTCAAGATCAAAACTAAGTTTGTCTTTAACGGGAACTCTTAGCACCAGAGTCTTAGAGATGACAACAGTTCATTCAGTTATTTCAGGTGAAAATAAGCGCTTCAACGAGATTGTAACATTGTGGAATCAATTGTGGAACTCCATGCTTCCACCTAAAGGCATTGACTCAGTCGTTACGATAGGGCTGGTTTATATATGAATTGTCCGTAAATTGGGGTTTGTTGTGTCAGTTAAGAAATGGGTGGTTCTGCGGAGCCGTCAAAATTATTATAGTACTGAGTCATCGAGAGGTGTGGTAAATTGTTCCATTTAGTCGCTCTGTATCTTGACAAATGGTAGGAAAGTAGTAAATCAATATCTGTCAGGGGTTCTCAAATTCGGGTCCTTTTCTCAGTTAAGCCAACTCAATATCATGGCTTCGATCTAAGAAGGTTCTTTTCTCAAAGTGTTTCTACTGCATTTGTTCTAAAGACTAGTTTAAACCCATTTGTAGCTTTTGAAACAGGCCGTCATTATGTTGTTATTACGCCATTTTGTTTATACCCAGACACAGAGGACATTTATAAGCATTTTATGAAAATCGTGGTTCAAAGTATTCTTAGGACTATACAGGGATAGTTTTCCAACGAAATCCCGTGATGTCGATTACAAATTGGTATTTAGATTGAATTCCTAAATGAAGTCAACTTAAACTAATTGAAACTGGTCTTGTCAATCGCTGTAGTTTTTCCGATTAGTACACAGGAATACAGGCAGATCATGCAAAAGAAAAGGTCTGATTCATAAGTATTTTTGACAATTACGCCACATAATTGGTGACTCCCAGTAATTTCTAAAGAAGAGAAGAAAGTGTGATGCTTGAGAATAAATCGAAAACAGTTTTTGCCTTTATGCTCAGCATTAATGTAAGGAAGAAGAAGAACCAAAAAAAAAAAAAACAAAAAACAAAAAAAACACTTAGTGGTTCTTGTGTCATCTAAATCAGCTCAAAGAATACAAGTAGTTATTTGTGGTAATTTCTTTATGTGGCAATAAATTCCATTGCGGAAAAACGCTTTTATACATTCCGATTTTATTTGTTTGCTTTTCCTAAGCATTAATATACTTGCAGAGTCAGTAATGTGAAATTTGTTTAATGGATAATTAGTAGTTAGAAGGAGCTTTCCTAGGAAAAAAGAGAAAGTAGAAATAACGATACAAAATATCTAGAATTATTTCTTTCTGGGGGCGTTCTAAAAGCCCACGCAGTGACAAAGAGTTACTACTGCATTCTCTTAAAACAGAAACCGAACAAAACCAGCGAATCTATTAAGCTGTCTACATCTTCTTCCCTGATGTTTAACTGTGGTTAACTTAACAGGCGGACGCCTGAGCTCTCGCTGTGCAAAGCATAAAACGCGTTAACTTGAGTTTTGCTCAGTTGGAATTAAATTATTCGCGACAGGTGCATCAAAGGAAAGTTCACGGATGCCATACCGTGGTAGGTTCAAAGTGTCTCCTCAGGTCGGGTGATTGTTCCGTTCACAACGTTATTATAGCATTTAAAAGCTTTATATTTGGTACAAAACAAAAAAAGAAAAGATATCGGCTGTTATTTAGAGAGAGGCGAGATTGAATGAACTCATCAACCGAAGGAAAAAACAGGGAACGCTGTGTTGACAAGTCAACAGATTTCAAAACTAATAGCGAGCTCGGTTTAACAGCTTCCTTGCATTGAGTTTCAAATCATGCAAGCCGTGTATCATAAACATGCGTTTCTTCTCTAAGGAAGGGAAGCTCTTAACGGGACACTTTTTTGTTTTAATTTTAATGCTTTAGTTCCTTTTTAAATCTAAAACAATGGAATTACATTTATTTACATCGGCTCAGTGAAATCTTAAGAAACACCTAACTCGTTTTGTAGCAGATTGGGTGCAAATAAACATCTTTCAACTAAGACTTCAATTTTTTTTTTGTAGCTGGGATCTAAGTAGACAGACCACTAACAGGTTCTCATTAGTAACAGCTTACGATGGCAGTGATGGGAAGCAATTAAATTTACCGTTATTGTTGATTCTAGGCAGGGTTTATTTTGACTATCTAAATTTAACGTTCTAAGAAAATGTCTGTCGTCTTAAAACGGACATTTTTAAACTCTAAAGTGAAACTTACGAAAAAAATATCCAAAAATCGTCTTGAGTTCTGAATGTAGCTTCTACAAGCTAAGAAATTTTAATTTTGAATCTTCAAAGGGTGCTTTCAAACAAAGCGCACTTCAAAAATCAACAAAGGCAGGTGACGATAAACCCATTGTTGAAAAAGACGCCTGGAGAAACTTGTTGACAATCTATTCTTCGCAAAGGAAAGTGGCTTAACTGGTTCCCTATTGAGTTTTTTAGTGGAAACAGAGAGACGGCTTTTGTCTTGAAAGGGTTTTACTCTAAGTATACCATTAAACTTTTCCCACAATATTTACGTTTTCGTTATTTTGTCTTCTTCGTCCAGTTCTTAAACTCTAGGATCATGTTGATATTTACTGAAAGCAAAGTTTGTCCTTGCGTGCTGCACTTGTTGCAAGCTGTTAGTCATTTCAGGGCGTAACCTATATTCGAAGTAAACTAATTTCTCTGTGACTGGCCAGGTTGTATATTGGATAGGAAAAAGGTGTTGTTAATGTTTAACCTGCAGAGTTCCGCGTAAAGATTGCAGCAACTCTAGCTGGTAGTGGAAAAAGCGTTGCATTTTCTGTCTCGATGGCATTGTTTCTTTCGCGCATAAATTGACTTTTCATAACGAACGGACGACATTGCGCTTAGCTTTTTTTTAAGACAGTAAACATTTCAAGCATACAAAGAAACTAATTTTAAGTTCAACTGTGCATTATTACTTCGCAAAAAGGCAAACTCTTAACTTGAATCCACATAATATGAAAAAAACTGAGGGTCTAGATTGTCATCTTTGCCTGACAATAAGCTGGTTGTATCAGGTATTTGTTTTGTTCGTTTAGTGTTTTGTTTATTGTTTTCCAAGCAATAACATACAAAATAACGTACGTATTCAACAGCAGAAATATCAAGAAAGAGCTGATAATCCCGATGCTTTTGTACTGACTATATAAAATAACTCAGTCTTCATGGATAATAATTTTTTGTTCCAAGAAAAGAGCTTGGCGGATCTATCGGCTGTCAATTATTAATAAGGAAGATATCTTCATCGTGTCTTCCATGTGGAGGAATTATTATTTACCAACCGTGCTGATACCATATAAGTTTATTGGGTCATTTATTCAATGTGGCGTAATTTACAAAACTGCCGTTTTATTGGTCATAAAAATAAAATATTGGCGCCAGACCTGCCGTTTGATAATTAGGGTTAAATAATGTAATTTTAAGAGCTCGTCAAAATAAAATACTGCTGGTTTGGAAGCATAGAAATTTTTGAACTTCGCACCAAAATCTCGTCATGGATTTTTTTGGGTAATCAGGCATTGTGTCAAGGCTCGAATTACACGAAATTTACTTCACCCGAGATAAGATTAAATAACGTTCTTTAGCGATTCTTTGGTTCGGCAACGCTGTAGCGGTAATTCTTTGTTTCGTAAAACCACGTGTCTCAGACGCTCTGAGAAATAATAGTCTTGACTTCGAAAGGTCGAACGCAAGATTATGAGCTAAAGGAATGGAGCCGTTATTAGGCTGAAATGAAGATTAATGCCCTTAACTGCCTCTGGCTACCTCTGACTGCCTCAGGTCGTACAGGACAACACAGAAAGTTGTATCGTATATAACTTACGGCCAAAAACCTAACAGCTTACTGAAGCCAATTATTTTTTGTAAGATTGCTTTCTTCAACATAACTACCATTTTGAAAGGAGTAAGACTAGGATGGTTTGGAAGACACAAGCGTTTTCAAATGACAAACATTATGAGCGAATATAGTGAGATTTGTTTGCGTTTATACACCTGCCTTCATAACGATGCTCTGTTTGCATTGTAATGATTAGTGATCCACAAAGACTCTGAAACTGAACAATAAGTTGGACTCCCTTAATGTGTACTGTCATTATAAAAGCTATTCCACGTGCTCAACACCTTATATAAATAGATTTACCTTTAAATTGTTCCGGGTAAAAGTTATCTTCATACACTATTTAATTTCCAATCGACCGTCAAACTTGGTGTTATGTCTGAGAAATTGAAAACATTGCGATAACCGTTGCCTCTTTCTAGAGTTTATTGATCTTTAGGAATGCTGCAATGTGACTCTAGAGGCTACAAACTTGCGGGAAACAGTTAGGACAGACGGAAAATCGGGGGCTCTTAATGTCAACAGATTTTTTTTTTCTCTTCCAATAATGGAAATCTTGTTGTTAGGCGGAAAATTAAAGAGGGAAGAGTATCCGTGAACGGGTGGTATGCCATGTCTAAATAATAGATTAACACCACGCCTGAGCTCGTTTAAGTGTTTGCGGATTTTCCCGGTATGGCGGCTTAAAAACCTTTTCGAAAACACGAACTCAATGATTTTTCACAAAAGTCCAAATATCTTTCTTAAGAAATATTTGCCATCGCAAACAAACTGTTACTATGAAAGGCTTGGTAAAATAACTTTGTTTTTTCCGCTCTTGTACCGCATCAGTCGCAAGATATTTCTAGTAAAATATTTGTTTGCAAAATAAACAAGATTAAAAAATTAGGGTGTTTGCACTAGGTTTGTTGAAGTATGCTCGTTACTCAAAACACTAGAGTTTTTAGAACTTAATTGTTTTCTTAAAAGACGGATTATATGAGAATTTGTTCTGAGCATAAGCCGATTTCCCACATATCTACTTCATTAAAGTAGATACCACTCGGTTAAGAGTGGGCGAACAATTGTTTGCTGGTAACCCATTTAAAACTAGCAAGTTCCTTTAAACGGCTCTCTTTGTTTGGTTCTGTTCCAGTTCTCCCCTACTGCGAACTGAAGTGGCATGGCCAATAAATTCCATCAAAGCGCCGTGCTCTCTCACAAGTGCATCTAAATAGCGTCAAGGCGGACGTAGCTCGGAAAGTCTCAAGTATCAAAACTCGAAACAAGCTCTTAAAATGCAGCCGACTTACTGCTACCAGGGCCTACCCGGTCTGAAAGAAGACTACGAATTTTCGTGGGCACGAAATCGTCCTTTGTCTTTGGGTACAGAGTTCCATAGAGACCATACCTTCCTAAAGCCGTTTTCAACAAAGCTTTCCGGATTTGTACCGACTACACGCATTCAGCAAACGGTTGATAGCCAACTCGTCAAGAAACACGAAGAACTCAACTTCGGGTTTCTCACCGGAATGGTTCCAAGTCGGCCAAAGACGAAACGTTTCTCGATGACATACGTCGCTCTAATCGCCAGCGCTATTCTGCGAGTCCCCGAGAAGAGACTAACCCTGTCACAGATTTACCAGGTCATCGAGAAAACGTTCCCGGAATTCACTGTCTCCAGAGCTGGGTGGAAGAACACTGTCCGCCATAATCTTTCGCTACACGAGTGTTTTGTCAAAGGAGAGGTGGCAACTAACGGGAAGAGCTGCTTCTGGCATATTCACCCAGCATACATCGCCCGGTTTAGCAAAGGAGATTTTCGGAAACGCCCTTGCAGAGAGCTTTGCACTCTTGACGACCACAGGAGCTACCCTCGAGTAGGTTTCGACAGAATGCAACCCTATTCTGTACCTTATATGTTTGGAGCACTTGGCACTCGATTCGAGTTTAATCCATGTGCTGGTGCCGAGCGGCCAACTGCTTCGCAAAGGACAATTTTCACCGGCTCTTCAAGCTCTGTTCAGAAGCCCTGCATGAATGCAACTGTCCACTCCTCAACGGAATGGCTCAACGATTATAAACCGTATCCTTATTACTACTTGTTCTCTCCGCCGAGAAGTGCGTCGCTAAATCCACAACAAAACGCTGAGAAAAACCACCTTATGGAGAATTCTAAGTGTTCCAGCAGTCACTAGCTGGCAAATGAAACCGTGTTCTTTTCAACTGAAAAACAAACAGTTTGAGAATACTGTGGAAGACAATTTATTTAGCACTCAACAAAGCAAAATTTACGTTGCAATGAGATTGAATAATAACTGTAATGTAAACTAAAACTCTCCTAAATATACTATAACAGCAGTTTGAAAAGTTTTAAGGAGTTATGATGTCTGAGAGACATTTTACAAAATTGACCCTAGCCTAGGTACTACAGAATATAAAATACTTATACAATTATTTAGAAATAGCACCGAAGCACAGTAAATTCTAAAAAGAAATTCCAATAAAATGTCATTAGAATATATATAACTAGTACACAGGACATAAACCTGAAGCCACTTTAGCTACGTATCTAGATATGTATCTACATCTACAATTACTTCTATACTGAATCTGCTAAATTGATAGCACTGTACCGTTTATTTCATGACTTTTTTAGGCACTATGTATTCTCCAATGCAGAACCGTTCCTTGCACCTACGTAGCTACATATATTAGGAACGACATTGGCTAAACTAATGCACTGTTTATTTCATGACATTGTGAGGAACTGATGTATTGTCCAATGTAGAACTTACTTTTTCATGACGTACCTAGCTACATGTAGTTAAGAACGATATTGCCATTGCTTTGATATAGTTACAAATAAGATGATTTTTTCCTAGTTGTTTTAGTTAGACTTGAACACGTTAAAACTTTGTTTTATTGCCAATGCACGCAAAATCTGGATGCAGTAAGTAAATGGTATAACTGAGCATTCTTGTTACGATCTTGATAAAACGTTGCCCCAAAGAGGAAATTATCTAAACATCAAGGCTTCAAAGGGCGTAAAGCTCTTTTTTTAACATCATCAGTGGTAATAGGTGTGTTACAGTAGCCATTAAAAAAAAGGCATGACGATAGATGAGGATACTAGCATAACACTACCACTCTTATGTGGCTTTGGTAGCTCATTCGGGAGGGCATTGCACAGGTAACGCAAAGGTCGTGGGTTCGAATCCCATTCAGAGCCTGAAAAATTTATCAGGTAATTTTTTCAGTACTGTTATGGCTGCATTCGCATCTGTCATCATGTCTCCTTTATAAACATCATAGGTTTCCTGGGATGCTCCCAACTCTTTCTTCGGGTGACGAGATTAGAAAACGTCGCTAGTATAAGGAACATTCTGCGCTTGGATTTCTTTGTTCTTTATGGTCAAAGCTTTAGCGAGGGCGTGATAGGCCCCGCTACCGTCTTCAAACGTATTTCAGCGCATCCGACATGGTTCGGATAGGGAAATATCTTTTATTTGAAGTTACCATGGTTACAACTGATGTCACGATATTCAAGCTAAATAAGATTTCTAAATTCTCAGAACTTTCTCCTTCTTCAATGACAAAATTCAAGTTGTCTTGCATGCAAGTAATGCATAAGAACTTTGTATAGCAAATGTCCTATTAGATATTTCAGTGGTTTTATCACCGTCTGTTTGTGCAAGTCCTATGGGCCAAGTTACAACAAAACTGGTAGGTTAAGGTAAGGTAAAGTCTGCATGCAAGCCAGGCTGGTGCTTATCCAAGTTTGAGGAGGAGGGAGCGACCAACAGTAGCCCTCCGCCCCTCTGGTGGAATGCAGGTCTATCGCAGGGTTATCACTAACATTTCTAATGCAGCACCAGGACCCATTTATACTCCCAGGCGGAGAAAATCGATGCGAAGCGTAAGTGTCTTGCTCAAGTTCGCAGCACAATGTCTTGGCTAGGGCTCGAACCCGAACCGCTCAATATCGGAGCCGAGCGCACTAACTGTAGAACCACCACGCCGCCACAAAGAGGATATACACATCAAAACAGCAAGGACGCTACGCATGTAATGAGATATTCACATGCCAAGTTTTATAACGTTATGTGAATGATTATGGAATAAGGTTTTATCTCACAAGTGTAATTTTTTGGAGATTTTAGCATTTTTCTGTGGAGTCTGAAGACTCAAGAAACTCAAGATGATGGATCCAAGTTGGTGACTGTCTGGGCTCTCGTTTCGCCATTTTCACTTGATATAACGTCATCAACCCATGTTGGTTGCGTAAAGATGCATATTTGGACCTGTGCACCCTTAAAGTTTCATCATCGTCTTTTTTATCACCACGAGTGCCTAAATATTTGCGTAGTTTCCGAGTGTTCGGGAGAGATATTCCTCGCGCAGTGTCGTAGAAGATAAAATATGCCCTGTCTTATTCGCATTTGTTTTAAGTTGATGCCGATAACCGAAAAAGAGCCTCAAACACTATCTTAGCTAGTTTTCCTCTTTTTGTCTGCATAACATCTGCCATGCTGCCTTACTAACTGCAGTTCGAAGCTCGCGTAGTCGCCAGCAATATAGAAATGGGTTGATGGAAGAGTTCATGAATGCTACCGTATCGCCTAATGACCATGCGTTTGTCCAGTCTTTGTGAGAAATAGATAAAACCGCCATGGAGGTAAATAACGGGGTGTAGCACATAATCATTACGATGTAATAAATAAACGTATTTTTGGCACTTTTGGTCGATCGTAGCATGGTCTGTTTATTATCTGCAGCATTAATATTATTCACAGCCTGTTGTTGGGCCTGAATCTGTGACTGATGTTGACGAACAATCTGATAGATTCTGATATAACAAAAAGTGGAGACTATGAGACAAATGGCGATGGTAACAGCTGAAACAAAATAATACGCACTCATTTTCCAGAAAGTCGAGAATGATAGCAGAAAACTAATGAGCCAAAAAGTCGCTGATGTATACATGGCGCGCTGTGTAGTCATCAAACTCGGATATCGCATGTGATAATGAAGAGCCAGGAATCGATCTACGCTTATGACTGTCATTATTAGAAGCGACACGCCAGTTGCACAAGCGCCTGTCATGAACGTCGCTTGGAATAAGAAGGGATTTCCCGTTATTGTAGATGCAATGTAAAGCGGTTGTACGACCAACCCAACTGAAAGGTCGGATGCAGCCAGACTGCAGACCAAAATTATGGAAGGTGAACGGAGTGTAGGAGTCTTCCAAATGGCCGTCAGCACCAGAGTGTTGCCGATAATGGATATGAGCATCAGTGGTGCATTAAGGGTACAGTTAATGATGCTTATAGTTTCTGGATGCGAGGTAGCACTCATGTTTTCTGAACGAACAGCTTGTGATGCGGTTTACTGTCTTTACACACACACCCTACCTGATGCGATGTCACTGAGTGCTTAGTCAAATAGTTGATATAGTAAAGACAATAGCTAATAAGGAAAAAGTTTTAGTGCCTTGTTATCGAATGTCACAGAGACAAAGAGGCGGCGCAATTAGCAAGCGGCAGCTGTTTCAATGTGTCAGTTTCTCTTCA
>JAHPZR010030691.1:25000-27954 GCA_019787425.1 Platygyra sinensis
TACGGCCCTATTCTCCCAGAGGAGATATAGGAAACAAGTCAAAACAGTCAAAACAACTATTCACCTCAGTGTCGGTGCCTAGCGGTGTATATCCACCGCTAGCCACATCCACTTCGGTGAATAGTTGTTAATTAACACGGATTGCAAACAACGAACGAAATTGAAACATTTTAGGCTAAACTTTCGAGATGACGCAGTTCCAAAGGTCTCTATGAGCGTTTAGTCACACTGTTATGATATCTAAGTTTATAACCCATCAAACATTTTGCACTTGCGCGCGTTTGGTCTAAACATGTCACGTGGGTGAATATTCCCCAGCTAAAACTCGGGAATATCAGAGATTATTTTCCAATTTTCAAAACTGCGCTCTCGGGAAAGTGTTTGCTCACCGTTTTCGGAACAGATAATGTCTGCAGTCAAATTTTCTAGCATATTTTCGCGCCAAATGGAGGCTATTGTTCTTTTATTGGAAAGATTTTGACCAAAATTAATTAGTAAAACTCAGGGATTTGCTTCCTTCAGGAAGGGGACCACCATAGTATAAAGCAAGACTATTTTGCACTTATCATGAGGCCAATGCTGGATACTCGCCGGGATATTTTCTCTGTTCAAACTGTCCACAGTTTGTTGCTCTATCGATTAGAAGGTCTTTTAATGCGACACAGTCATCTTTGGCACCGCGCTGACCGGGACACTAGTTTTCTCATTTTGAAAAGAGTTCACCCCAACCTGCAATCAAAGTACATCTATAATTTCCCTTCAATTTTCGCAGTGTTTTGATTGATTTTCAATCGTTTACTGGAAAACCTGTGTGTGCTTTGCTCATCCTGTAATGTTGTTTTTATAATATGGATCTTATCTCTGTGATATGCAAGTTAGGTATGAAATGGTATCTTATGCGCATGTGCGGCAGCTGACTGTGTCCCTTTCCCGGAACTGTTTTGTAAAGAGATTGTCTTGTCTCAATCTGCTACACTTTAATGCTAAGGTTTTCGAACAGCCTGAGTTTTACATATCTTTTTTTAGTGGTTTGTGGTCGTCAAGTTTAGGGTTTTCGTTTGAGGCCGGAGGCCGGACGTTTCGCCCGGTCGTTTTCCATTCCATGTCCGGTACTTTGATTTCAATACTTGAAGTCTTTTTTGAAATTCTATAAAAAAATAAATTTGCAATGAAGAACAACTAAAAATTCTGTTGTAGCCACCCCGTCCCCTACCATCTGTCCATTTTCATTAAATATATAACAAATGGTAAACGCCATAGCGTGTATTATTAAGTTATGGATGCACGCGGGAGGTTGCTAAGCACGAAAGAAGCGTAAGAGTCGCACGAGGCGATAGCCGAGTGCGACTCTAGCTTCTTGAGTGCATAGCAAACCTCCTAAGTGCATCCATACCTCAATAGCGCACGCTATGGCATTTACCATTCGTTTCATAATATAACATTGAGATATTGAACAACAGAAGTCTTTTTATTGAGCTACGTCACAAAGCACGCGCTTTGGTTTAGATATGTTATTTACTTTTTAAAGAAAATTTGAGTGAACTCCAGCCTTGCCTGGGAAACTGATACTTGGTTTTCAGAGACGCTGGAAACAACGTTTCTGAGTGTTCTTTTTTAAAAATTCCTGGGGGAGCTTGCCCCCAAACCCTCCTAGTAGCTCGCGCTTTAAGTGCTCGAAAGGCGCCTTGCAGCGCCAAAAATGTCACGTCCGGTGCTTTTATGAACATGTCCGCTACTTTACAAAACTGTTGAAATCCCTACAAGTTATGTCAACTCCGAGTTTTACATTTTCGTTTTTTATATGAAATTATGCCTCACTTCTGAAAACGATTCTCGAGAGACCTGCAAGTGAAAACCAGAATCAGTTTGCCCATGTGGCAATCAATTAGTTTTCCCATGCGTATTCATTAGGGACCTTTAGATTGGACTACGAGTACGAGATTGACTACAAGTACGATTTTCGAATTTCAAGCCAGTGACGTTTCCAGAGCTCTCGCTCTTCATGTTGGATTTTGGTAGAGAAGGTTAGCTCATGTGATGTGTTGGGTATGTGATTTGATGATGTGAAAAGGATTAAAAAGTCATTCTCGTACTCGATCTTGTACTCGTACTCGAATCAAAAGTTCCCTATTACAGTTTATAACAAGACCAAAAAGTGGTGGCCCATGATAGGAGAAATAGCTTCCATATTTAACTTAGTTTTCAGGACTGAACGAGACTCCTGGACAACAGTTAAATTTTTAAGTAAATGTGTACCTTGGCTAATTAAAAGACGATCAAAAGCACTACGTTAACGAGTTTGCCACATTTTGTTTGCATAAAACGACCCTTGCCGTCTTAACCACTGCCTTGCGAAGCTCGCAAATGCGCCAGCAATACAAAAATGGATTGATGGAGGAGTTCATGAATACTAGGGTGTCAGTTAGGCCCCAGATGTGTGTCCAGTGATTAGGAGAAATGGATAAAATCAGCATGGAAATAAACAACGGTAAATAACATAGAATCATTACGATGTAATATATGAAAGTGTTTAGGGCACTTTTTATGATCTGCTCCTGATCGGCTCTAGAATTTAGAATTTCCACAGCTTGTTGTTGAGCGTGAATCTTCAATCGATGCTGACGGACAACCTGATAGATTCGGATGTAACAACCCGTGGAAAACAGGAGACAAATGACAATTATAATAGCCGCCGTCAAATAATATGCACTCATTTTCCAAAGAAATAACATAGACAACAGGCACATAATAAGCCAAAGAGTCACTGATGTATACATAGCACGATACGTAGTCATGAGACTCAGATATCGCAAGTGATAATGAAGAGCTAAGAGTCGATCCACACTGATGGCTGTCATTACAAGAAGCGACACACCAGTTCCGGCTGCAGCCATTATGGACAGTGCCTTGTAAACGGTAAGATTACCCGTTAGTTTGAAAATAATGTAAACGGT
>JAHPZR010030692.1:2500-7500 GCA_019787425.1 Platygyra sinensis
TTTCGCAGTGTTTTGATTAATTTTCAATCGTTTACTGGAAAACCTGTGTGTGCTTTGCTCATCCTGTAATGTTGTTTTTATAATATGGATCTTATCTCTGTGATATGCAAGTTAGGTATGAAATGGTATCTTATGCGCATGTGCGGCAGCTGACTGTGTCCCCTGCCCGGAACTGTTTTGTAAAGAGATTGTCTTGTCTCAATCTGCTACACTTTAATGCTAAGGTTTTCGAACAGCCGGAGTTTTACATATCTTTTTTAGTGGTTTGTGGTCGTCAAGTTCAGGGTTTTCGTTTGAGGCCGGAGGCCGGACGTTTCGCCTGGTCGTTTTCCATTCCATGTCCGGTACTTTGATTTCAATACTTGAAGTCTTTTTTGAAATTCTATAAAAAAATAAATTGCAATGTAAAACAACTAAAAATTCTGTTGTAACCACCCCCTCCCCAACCATTTGTCCATTTTCATTAAATATATAACAAATGGTAAACGCCATAGCGTGTACTCAGTATTAAGTTATGGATGCACACGGGAGGTTGCTAAGCACGAAAGAAGCGTAAGAGTCGAACGAGGCGATAGCCGAGTGCGACTCTAGCTTCTTGAGTGCATAGCAAACCTCCCAAGTGCATCCATACCTCAATAGTGCACGCTATGGCATTTACCATTCGTTTTATAATATAACATTGAGATATTGAACAACAGAAGTCTTTTTATTGAGCTACGTCACAAAGCACGCGCTTTGGTTTAGATATGTTATTTACTTTTTAAAGAAAATTTGAGTGAACTCCAGCCTTGCCTGGGAAACTGATACTTGGTTTTCAGAGACGCTGGAAACAACGTTTCTGAGTGTTCTTTTTTAAAAATTTCCTGGAGGAGCTTACCCCCAGACCCCTCTAGTAGCTCGCGCTTTAAGAGCTCGAAAGGCCCCTGCAGCGCCAAAAATGTCACGTCCAGTGCTTTTATGAACATGTCCGCTACTTTACAAAACTGTTGAAATCCCTACAAGTTATGTCAACTCCGAGTTTTACATTTTCGTTTTTTATATGAAATTATGCCTCACTTCTGAAAACGATTCTCGAGAGACCTGCAAGTGAGAACCAGAATCAGTTTGCCCACGTGGCAATCAATTAGTTTTCCCATGCGTATTCATTAGGGACCTTTAGATTGGACTACGAGTACGAGATTGACTACAAGTACGATTTTCGAATTTCAAGCCAGTGACGTTTCCAGAGCTCTCGCTCTTCATGTTGGATTTTGGTAGAGAAGGTTAGCTCATGGGATGTGTTGGGTATGTGATTTGATGATGTGAAAAGAATTAAAAAGTCGTTCTCGTACTCGATCTTGTACTCGTACTCGAATCAAAAGTCCCCTATTACAGTTTATAACAAGACCAAAAAGTGGTGGCCCATGATAGGAGAAATAGCTTCCATATTTAACTTAGTTTTCAGGACTGAACGAGACTCCTGGACAACAGTTAAATTTTTAAGTAAATGTGTACCTTGGCTAATTAAAAGACGATCAAAAGCACTACGTTAACGAGTTTGCCACATTTTGTTTGCATAAAACGACCCTTGCTGTCTTAACCACTGCCTTGCGAAGCTCGCAAATGCGCCAGCAATACAAAAATGGATTGATGGAGGAGTTCATGAATACTAGGGTGTCAGTTAGGCCCCAGATGTGTGTCCAGTGATTAGGAGAAATGGATAAAATCAGCATGGAAATAAACAACGGTAAATAACATAGAATCATTACGATGTAATATATGAAAGTGTTTAGGGCACTTTTTATGATCTGCTCCTGATCGGCTCTAGAATTTAGAATTTCCACAGCTTGTCGTTGAGCCTGAATCTTCAATCGATGCTGACGGACAACCTGATAGATTCGGATGTAACAACCCGTGGAAACCAGGAGACAAATGACAATTATAATAGCCGCCGTCAAATAATATGCACTCATTTTCCAAAGAAATAACATAGACAACAGGCACATAATAAGCCAAAGAGTCACTGATGTATACATAGCACGATACGTAGTCATGAGACTCGGATATCGCATGTGATAATGAAGAGCTAAGAGTCGATCCACACTGATGGCTGTCATTACAAGAAGCGACACACCAGTTCCGGCTGCAGCCATTATGGACAGTGCCTTGTAAACGGTAAGATTACCCGTTAGTTTGAAAATAATGTAAAGCGGTTGCACCACAAACCCAACTGTAAGGTCTGACGCAGCAAGGCTGCAGAGGAGCACTGTTGACGGTGAACGAAGCGAAGGAGTTCTAAATATGGAAGCTAACACTAGCGTGTTGCCAGCAATGGATATGAGTATCAATGGTACATTCAGGACACAGTTTATGATGACGGTAGAATTGGGACGAAAACTGTCTTCCATACCGCTCAGTTGAATAATCAGTTTCCGGTATGCTTCCAAATTCAAACAGCCTTACCTTTACGTTTTGGAAAGGTGTATAAATTAAGTGTAATATCTTGAGAAACGTTGTCTTCTCTTGTCAATTCGATAGCAGTAGAATTTTAATTATTATTGTTGTACTAGAGGGGTGGCTTTAAGTTATTCTCGATCAGGTTTTGAAATTGCTGCAGGGTGTTGTTCATTGTCTTGTCTTTAATTGAAACTCGACAAACTCTATTCTTCGTCTCGACAAGAAGTTTCTCGTTGTAAGTCAATATAGGAAGCCTGCTGCGCAAAAACTGATTGCTAGCTTTTGGAATAACGGGGCGTGACTATGTTATCAGGATGCTCCTTTATTCCGTATGTTGACGTTAAGACATGGTTCAAGACGACAGGTGCTTAAATCAAACAGTGTATTGTCTTAAATTCTATTAACTGAACCTGAGGAAAAACATGATGTTCTGTAAACAAAGAATGCCTGTAGAGTACTAAGTGTCCTAAGATGTAATATGTGTAGTCAGCCACTAGGAAAGCGGTTCTATTATTGATAGATGCTCTTAGATTGTGCATAAGCTTTTATAGAAAATACCACATTTAGCGATATCCGTCATCCTGATCACTCTAAAAAGAAAACCTTCGAAGTGAGACAAAATGAAACTCATTGTACCGCTTTGAAATATCTTCAAAATCTCCATAAATATTATGACGTCTCTACCTCATTTATTGTACGTTAAAATCAGTTTATTTTATTTTATGTAATGTTTTTAGCTTCAATCTAATCAGAATCTTTGTATTCATGTATATTCAACGGTGTCCAGTGAACGTTAATTAAATTGTATGTTTCCCCAGTTTTTCCCCTAACTGAACTAGATTTTAAACTATATTACGCAAGGCTATCTGCAAATTTGAAATAAAAAGATGTGTACAGTGTATAGAGTACACTCCAAGCTCTTTCTTAAAGACGTTCGCGCCGATTGCTACTGCGCATCTCTAGTGTGCACGCTATTCATTGGTCACGCGCGTGTCACGTCATTTTCAAGCGCGCGCACCGAGTCGAAAATTCAACAAAATATAGAGCTGATGACCTTTGCGTTAACTTTGTATGTGAATATTTTTGTTGGATGCTCGGTGACCCCCACTTATTTTTTCGGCAGATCACTTCCTTTTCTGATTCTTTCCATTATACTAAAAAACGAAAAAAATCTGTACGTGGGAAGTTTTAATTATTTCTCCTATACTATTCAAATAGCGTCGAATTGGTACATGTATACGGGTGTGCGTAGCTTAGAAGTTGTATTTTTGAAGGCTAATTCTAGCTGATGTAATGACATATGAAGCAAAGATCTATCAAATAGGCCTATATATGCTGTGTTAAACACACATAACTTAGATATGATTCTTCAACTTAAACATAAGGCGATAGTAATGAATCCGGCCAGAATCGCCTCGAATGACTGGAAGTCCTAGAAATGCTATGGTCCAAGCTAAGCCTTATCTTCAACACGAGTTCGGTGACCCCCGATTCTTTTTACGTTTTTAATCTAACCTTATCATTTTCTACCTGCAGTCAAAGTTTTAAAAAAATCTATACGTGGGAAGTTTTTGGGCGCGAACGTCCTTAAAGGGACAGTCAGCTGGTGCACATGCGCATTAGATACCACTTCATAGCTAATTTGAATATAACAGAGACGCGATAAATACTGTTTTTAAGCAGATGTGTTTAAAAAAAAAATAGTATCATAGGATGAGCAAAAGGACACTCCAAAACATGTTTTTCACTAAACGACTGAAAATCAAGCAAAACACAGAGAAAAATGAAGCAGATTTCTAGATGAACTTTGATTTCAGGTTGAGGTGCACTTTTTTCAAAGTGATTAAAAAAAAAACTAGTGTCCAGGTCAGCGCGGTCCCAAAGCTGACAGTGTCCTTTTAAATACAGCGACACATCAAAGTGCCAGAGTGGGTGAATGTATGATGGATGTAAAGATTGTTTGAATTCTTAATTCCCTCTCTTAGACGAAAAACAGTGCTAAGATGCCTCGATACATTATTTAAGTAGCTAATTCAATAGATTGTTTCCTTTAAAAATGGCTACTTATGAAATTGATGGTTATGCTCAATTAATTGCACTTATTTATTCTTCCATGCACCCTGCCAAACCTAATTTTGCTCGGTTTGTTTACAAAACATATGTCTTGCTGTCTTGGTTACAGCAACTCGAACCTCGCGAAGACGCCAACAAAATAAAAATGGATTAATGGACGAGTTCATAAATGCTAAAGTATCAGTGAAATTCCAAGCGTTCGTCCAGAGTTGAGGATAAATTGCTAAAATTGACATTTGAATAAACATCGGCGTGTAACACATGATCGTCACGATGTAAAAGATAAAGGTGTTGATAGCACTCTTTTTGAAGCGCTGCATGTTTTGATTATTTTCAGCACTGTTTAAGCTTTCCACAGCTTGGTTTTGGGCGTGAATTTGTGACTGATGCAGGCGGACAATTCGAAAGATTCGGGTGTAACATGTAGTACAAATTAAAAGACAAATAACTATGTTAGCAACTATGCAAGAACGGTAGGCTTTCTGGCCCAA
>JAHPZR010030692.1:12500-14120 GCA_019787425.1 Platygyra sinensis
CCTTGTTTGGATATGAAGTGATTATAACCAACTCGCGCTACGCGCTCGTTGGTTATTCTATCACTTCATATCCACCGCGGGCTCATGGAATCACTGTTATATATCTCCGAGATTAGTATACATTTACAGTAGTCTATTGTGAATCCGTGCATTTGATTGGCTTTATTACCGTTTTCGATTTAAACCATAGAGTGTTTTTGTGTCGAGGAAACTTATCAGACTCGATGGTTGCCAGAGACAATAAAGCACTCTATTGTGTCTTTATGGTTCAGCATCCAACTGAAATTTTCCACGTCGGCGGCATGCTTTCAATACTTTTTTGAACAAGGCGCCAAGTAATTTATTTTATCAAATTTCTGCACCCGCTATGAGAGGCGCTTAGGTGTTTCGTTTCTCTTCTTGTTGTATCCTCCTTCATATGTTGGTGATATTTACATCTACTACATGTATAGGAGGACAATATTTATCATGTCAACTGCTGCAACTCGCCTCTCGTTTTTCCTCGCGAGCGATAGGTCAACCGTCCAGCGCTGCGCTGTCTCGTTGACGTGCGTAGCTACTCGTATGAAAAACTCGGGCTCCGGAGTTGTTAAGTAGGGACCTTTAGATCGGAGGGACGCGGACGACTACGAGTTACGAGTTTTCACTTACTGAGCCATGAGCAATAAGGTTTCGAGGCCGACATTTTTCGAATTTTAGTGCGCGTGCATCAGAACATGAAAACGCGATACTACGTAGTCGTCCTCGGTCTTCCGATCTTAAGGTCCGCTATTGTGTTAAATATTACCCAATTTTCAAAACTGCGCGCGTTTGGCGTAAAAGATTTGTAAGGACGATAAACACGATAGATTTTTTTTAAACACTTCCATTTGGGCGCGAAAAAATATGCTAAGGATATAAAATATGCTAGGTTATTAATTTTGTCCGGGGGAGCGGAGACATTATCTGTTCCTCGAAGCTCACAGTTTTCCTCCGAAGCTACGCTCTCGGGGAAAAACTGTTCTGCGATTCTCTGCAACAGCTAATGTCCGCGGTACATATATCTTAGCCTATTTTTTTTCCGCCAAATGGAGACTAGTGTTTTTGTCTATAGTTCCTTGACACATAAACACTTAATTGACTTTCGAGTCTTGGAAAGATTAGCTCGGATTGAATTCTTTGCGTGCGCACGGATCATTGTTTTGTTTTCTAAATTAATTTAAGGTTTATCCACATAAGTGTCGCGCAGAAATTTAACGTTTGGATTTTAACGTGTACACAAAGAAGGACCACATAATATGGCCCTTTCCCTTAGTCCTGGTCTCAGGAGTTGTGTTATCCAGTTGTATCAAATTTTTTAACCCCAAAAACGTGGGGAAAACGTAAAAGGACAACGTCAACTTTCAAAGACAACCCTCAAACCATCAACGGCACACTGGACCATGTACGGTCACTTAGCGCTAATTCAGATTGCAGCATTTGCATTTGTGCAGTTTCAAGTAAGAATTCTACTATTAAAACTCAATAGAAATTCATGCTCTAACACGAGCTGTCGGCCTCGTAATGAGTTTATATTTTAGTGAGATCCAAGGGAAAACTATTCAAGCTACGTTTGTCTTCGCCGTTGCGGAATTTCCGAAA
>JAHPZR010030693.1:0-27500 GCA_019787425.1 Platygyra sinensis
TTGTGTTCAGTTTAGTGTCATAATATAGCTAGTAACTGAAAACGTTTAGTCTTTCATTTTATTTGTGGCGTAAGCGACTATGAACGGCAGCATCGAAATTTGACATATAACTGATCATCATCCGACCCATTTTCAATTTTAAGCACAAACTGTTCAAGTTTCGAAAAAGTTAATTAACTTTGTTCCTTGCAAAAATATCGCAGCAGTCAAAACAGTTATTTACAGGACTTAAATTGATATCCTCTTTATTCAGTTTATCCAAAACACACAGACACTAGTGGTTGCAAGCTAAGTTCAAGCAGTATTCTTTTACTGTAGATTGACAATGGGAATTAAACACAGCAGGTTTCACGACGAAAATCTGCAGGTACTGCAACTAACAGAAGATAAAATTATGCTCGCTCCGTGCTGTTTGAAAAGCGTTAACTGAGAAATTGAAAGAGCAGGATTTTCGGCCGATCTTTAAATTTTTCGAAATTAATCAGAAGACTCTATTACAGACAAGAAGTGAAATACGGAAGTGCGTATATGAAATGCGGGAGATTATTTTAAAAAGACAAGAATGGAACAAAAATCAGCCAGTCAGAAGAAACATACTTATTGCTGGCGAACAACTTTGTTTTTAATTAGTCAAAATAACAGAGGTAGTTTTCTATGTTTCAAAGAAAAAGAATACATTTTTCACATTTTTAAGCCCAGAGAGTGGTTGCCCTACGTATCTTACTTGCTCCTAGAAAAGTCCGTGAAATTATCTAATATAAATTATGTGGATACTTAGAAACATAAGATCACTACCTATTACGTGCTCTTTGCCAAAACAGTATGACAGCAATGAGACGGATCGCAAGTGTACCTTAAAACTCTTTCTTTGATAAAAGATCATCGTGTACTCTACAAAATCTTCTACCTAGTACCTGCAAGGAAATTGATTCTATAGCCTCTAGTCTTCAAAAACACTGTTACAGACAATGTTATATTCGAAAAAGAAACGACTTCGTGAAACCTTGAGTGAGTTCTTTAAAGAACTATTTAAAGCAAAATTCATGTTACCCAGAAAAAATCTATATTAGAACAACTCTCGCCAAGCGCTTTTTTAGTTAACAATGCAATTCTTCCATACAACGTAACAAGTTAGTTTAGTTTTTCAACATCATGGTCAGCCTTGCTCTGATCTTAAATTTCACACTGTGCGATGATGGTCCACAAAAATTTCAAAACGTTACAACCAGCTCGTATTCCGCGTTGTTCTCACATGAGGAATTTTTTTTTTTTTTTTTTTTTTAATGTTGTAAGCCACTTATAAAGTGACGACAGATATGGACAGTATGGTTACTCTGTGTACTTACTTGTTTGAACGAAACAAAAAACAACAACACCGCTTTTTTAAATTTATTTTCCAGTGGTTTATACAAGTAGAAAGTAAAACATAAGAACGCGGAAAATAACCCCTTACCAATTTAACTATGCCAATGACACCGAAGGAACTGGTGTACGTTCAGCTAGCTCTTCAGTAATCTTTCTTTCTTTTGGGCGTGTCATCTATTAAGTGGGTGTTTTTTTTTCCTTAAAGTATTGGTTTGCCGCAGTTTATTTGGGATGAAGAGTATGATACCATTTTTGCAAGCTTGTAGCAGAAGAATTAGCGCGATATAATACCATGAACGTGATAATTTTAAGCAAGAAGTAAACTTAGCAATCATCTTAGAGCAAATTCTTGCGTAGGTGTGTTTATGCTCTCAAGGTTTTTCAGTTCCATTTTTAAACGGTCTTTATTTATCCTGCTGCCTCCCACTCTCTTAAGCTGCAAAACAACCAGCAAAACAACCAGCTTAAATGACTCTCCTACGTTGTCAAAGAATAAAATCTGAAAGAACTTAAAAGTCCTTATAAAACTACCAGAGACAACGTGCTATAGTTGGTCGGCAGTAGAAAATTCCCCATGGATATAATGTGTTGTGTGGAATTACAACATCCACAGTGCAAAACAACCACCCCTAGCATTATTCGATTTTGGAATGCTTGGTTCCGTTGGAAGAGAAATAGGGTATTTAGAAATATTTTCTCCGCAGGCACTACACTGATTGACAACTCCATAGGCGTCGTGTTTATTTAGCCTGCAATTTAAGTTAATGATTTATTTCGGTTATTTATTACTCCGTAAACCTATTTAGAATTTTTTTACCGAACTGCATTTTTTGGACTTTTTTTCTTTTTTTTTTTCTCGCATTTTGTCGGAATTCAAGATTTCATGTCACTAGAGGCTCGTTAGTACAAATAAAGTCTTCTTGGTTCGATCAGTAGTCTATGTCGATGATTTATTTTAATTACCAATTACTCTACAAAGCACAGTCCGCTGAAATCCAACAAAGAAGTCGAGTTTACTAGCGTGATCACGACTTAGTTCAACTTCACTGGTAAGTGATCTAAAAAGAGCAAATCTTTGGGATCGTGTGTCCTAAGGGAATCCGTGGTCGGGTGTCGATTCATACTCTTGATCAACACCCTCAATCGACATCTCGATCGATACTCGGTCGACATTCCCCCCCCCCCCCCCTCCGGGGACATTGTCGACACTTAACGAACAGTCGGTCGATACACTGATATAAATCAATCGAAAATTAGTCGACGCTCGACCGACTGTCGACCGAGATGTCGAACAAATGTCGATCAAGTGTCAAACGAGGTATCGATGGAGTATCGATGTCCTCGATACTGAGTATCGAGGATATCGATGGTCCAATCTTCCATCGACCTTCTGTGGAACGTGAAATTTCAAATCCATCTATATAAAACGTACAATCTGGGTCTCTACTCTCTGTTAGACTGTTGGTAGCTTGCGATTATCGGCAAAATGGTCTCAAATGGTAACATCAGTCTTTGTTAGCAACGAAAATTGCAACACTTACATTGCAGTATTTCAATAATTATTCTAGCACTAGATAAATTACACGAAATGGTGGTCAACTAACCTCAGTGCTTTTCATTTCCATACGTTCTTGGAAGTCTTTGGAGTTTATGATTTACAGCCCATCATCTGGCAGACTTAAAGTGTTTTCTTTCCATTTTCGCTTCAGTGAAGCTCCACTAATAAATTGGCGCATTGACAATATCTCACTCCCCCAAGAAATTGCGTAGTGAACTTCGGATTCTTCTGTTAAGACGACAAAAACGTCATTCGCTGTTCAATTGCGGAGATCACCTTGTCAGCTGTTTACTCATCAAGTCTTTTTGTTCTGAGCTTAGCAGCCTCGCTCAATTTTGAACCGGAAAGGCATGGAACCATATTAGTTATTATCGGAATTATTGTTTTTTGTTTTTTGTTTTTTTCCACAAAACGCGGAAGAATGCAGTCGAAAATATTAGCCCAAATATTACGACATTTTCTTAATTTATGAAATTTATTCAATTAAAGCATTTTGTTTTTGAAAGAATGCAATTTAAAAATAAATGTCTTTCAGTGGCTCGATTGCACAGAAAAACTATCTATATGGTATTATAAAAAGCACTATTTAGAAAAACAAGCGTTAACAACAAGCGGCTGGTAAAAAACCGGATGTTTAATTTAATTAATTAATTCATTAATTAAAAATAATTTCCAATTGCAAATCCCACGAAGAAGCTCGCCGTCTTCCACTGTTAACGCATCGAATTAGAGTTTAGAAGTGTCTTTTTTAAAAAAAAATTTTGGTAACGTCTCTTGTGCTATTAGCAAAGAGCATACAATTTCTAGAGCCAACTGTCTCCTCCCTCGTTTTAGTTAAACCACTTGCATCGTCGTGTTTGAATCAGGCAGGGCTTCTAAAACGACTTTTATTAATCTCCATGCCACTCCGTAATCAACAGTCTTGCATTTCGTACTGCTCTCGAAGTACAGTCTCAATAGGCTAGTTTCGAATTGTGCAGAAACAAAAGAACGGAGTCGAGGTTCAGGGGAATAATTTGCATTTTCCTTTGTTATGAACAATGCAAAATGCTAATTATTCCCCTGAACCTCGACTCTGTTCTTTTGTTTCTGCACAATTCGAAACTAGCCTATTGTCGTGAAATACAGTAAAGCAAAGAATTCCTTCAGAAGTGTTTCCTTTGGTCAGCAGGTTTCACATAATGCAACTTGCTCTTTACGGTACGAACGACATGGGCAGAGGCGAACTACACCAGGCCTGGCTGCCCGGCAGCTGAACAGCAATGGCTGACTCTGTAGCTGGCACTTGTTGTCAGCGGTGTCTAGTGAGGGTGCCAGAATACTTTCAAGGAACATGGTAGAGTTACACCGCAAGTTATTCCTGAAAAGTAACAAAACTCTCTCTTTCTATGACCAGCAGTGCAACAGTGCGTGAGCGATGCAAAAGGTTTACGTTGCATTGCTGACAAAATCATGGTGCAAGAAGTGTTGTTAAGTTAGATAGTCTTACAAGTGAACATATAACGACATTTTCACTAAACAGAGGAGGTCAGGGGCTCAAATCTCGTCCAGTTAAACCCGAATTTGTTTCTTTTTTCTGTTTGTTGTTGTTGTTTTTATCTTCAGGCTTTAATTTAACCACTGCTTATACGTTGTGTATGTAACTACAATGATCAAACACGTCTTCATATCTTTCTCCGCCGTTCAAATATATGATCTTTCATACATTCACTTGTATTCTTCGCCATCTACGGGTATATTACGAACTAACTATGCAACCAGCTCCCAGATGGCTTTATAGCTCAGTCGGTAGATTACTTCTACGTCTAAATGAATACTTAGTTAAGTAGTGAAAATCGTGAGATATAACACCAACTGTAATCATCATATAACACCATCTGATTAAAAATAATGCAATGGGATATTTAAAACGAAAGAGAGGTCATAGAGTTCATGGGTTCTAATCCCGATCAACCCCGAGTTTGTTTTTCAGGCTTTAATTTCACAACTGCTTAAGGTCATTCCACTGAAATAGAACCTACACTGAGATTTTTCTCAAACGTTGCCAATTGATTGTTTATATTATATAAACTTAAATTTTGAAATAAAAATGAGGGGTCCCCATGTTCTTTTAGGAGCAGCAGCACCTTGTTTATTCCATTTAAATCCTTATAATAGCAACATGATTATAGTCACGATTGCTTGCTAAATTCACGTTTCTGACGATTGTTTTTTGCTCAACACTGAGAATTGGCCCATCTTTATTTTACATAGAGAAATTTACTACTCAATTCAAAACAACAGAAAAAAATGATAGGTCACCGTAGTCGTTTTCGAGAAAATGACGATTTACTTCTTTGGGGAGGTCCAGCCGTAAAGAAAAAGCCGCCATTTTCTAATGCGCGCGCGCTAATCACGCGTAAAGTTATGCGCAGTAGGGATGCGCAATGCAATACTGGGGAATGACCTAAAGTTGTGTATATAAATGCGACGATCAATCATTTCTTCTAAGATAGTCTCAGTCGATCAAGAGATAGTGAATGTCTGTTTCTTGTACAGATAGTGGGTGCAGTTTGAAATTGTAGCCTGTGCTCAACATTACAGAGGTTGTAAGTGATGTTACTCCTGCAGCTTTTGGAGAATGTTAACGCAGTGCGCAACAATTACAGAACTGAAGCAAAGTACGGAACAGTTTGTACAATTTGGGCAACATATGGTGTTCAATGACATACCGCATGTCTGCGCGTTTATGTTATTTTGAATGAGTAGTTTTCAATTAAGTTCTTAAAGTAAATAAATCGGTCAACAGACCATTTTACAGTTGTCTGCTCGGTGACCTGGCCTTTGAATGGCAGCGACGCTGGGGTTGACCTTGCTTTGATACAGACCTCTCTGCTTTTGTCATGTAAAAGCACATAGTTAGCATTAAAACAACTTGATTTACACAACAAAAGCAGTGAGGTCTGTATCAAAACAAGGTCACTTCCAGCCTCGCTGCCATTCAATGGCGAGGTCACCGAGCAGAGAACTGTAAAAGGGTCTATTGCTTTGGTTCAATTTTGGTCTTACTACGGTTTGAGATTGACTGAGAAGTCTGATTCATAAGTAATTGGTTTGGTTTTTGGTTTTATGACAATTAAAAACCGCTTTATAATTAAGAGAACCTCAAGAAGTTATAAGTGACTAAAAAATTTTGTGTTGGTAAGAACTCACAGAAACTATCATTTGGGTTACTGCTTAACAGTTTCATAGCTGTTTCATATACCATACTTGTGCGCTTCTCGTTTTATGAATTACCTTTCAAAAGTTTCCTTTGTATTTAAGGTCGTGAAGAACTTTGGCTCGCATGTCAGCTCTTTCTTCACGCAGGTGTCGACACAAGACATACCCTCTACTCCCACTATCAGATTCAATTCACTCAAAGGAGGCCAGTTTGTTGGCTTACAGAAGTCCTGTTGGAAACAAATATTTTATAAAGAGGCATGGATTAACCATCTAGTCTCGTCGGTACATTGAAAAGCAAAATAGACTCAGAGAGTTAAAGAAATCGTCGTGCAGCAATTCTGGTACATACTTGATTTTCGGCATAAGCTTTAACCCGCTCGAGCATGCCAACATGAGTAAATTCATATGGTAAATGAGGCTCTTCCTGCAATGAAAGTCAAATGACATTCAATAAAATAGGTGTGTATCTTTGTTTGCGGCTCACTTTGCAGCGTTTGAGAAAATTAAAGCTATGAGCGACAAAATTAGTTGAGACACTTTTAGAAGATGACGTTTTCGTTTTTTAAGCATTTGTTCTATTTTATTTGCATCTAGCGTTGTTTTTCTGATACCCCCGGTCCCCAATTCAGTGTTGTGTAGGCGCAGTGGTCTGTGCAGGCGAAGAAATAGAAAAACCAACATTGTTTGGGGGAAGGGAGGAAAATTTGTCTAAGACGCTCGAAAATCGTTATGTTGGTTGGTCAAGGACCACACCAGGCACGGAGCCAGATTTTAAAGGATTTGGGGAGGGTGGGGGTGGTACCTCATGGTTGCAGAATTGTGTTTCCAATATGTTGCAATTTGAGAATCGGAAATTAATTGAAAACCGATATCACTAGAAGTACTAGCAATGCCACAAACTGGAAGTTGCAGTGAGGTACCCTTCCAGAGAGTCTGCTTATATTTCTGTGTGTCTTGCTTCTCCAAAAGTGGAGTGGCTAGCCACCCACCCCCCCCCCCCCCCCCCCCTTCCCCATCAACAAAAATAAATAGATACATAAATAAAATAAAATCAAATCAAATCAATCAATCAATAAATAAGTAAATTTAAGCAATAAAAAACGTTTTTTGTGTTTGCAGAGCCTGATATAAACACGAGAGGGGTTGGGAGAATTTGAGGCAGCTATGCAAACCCGAGACGAAGACGAGGGTTTGCATAACTGTCGAGAATTCTCCCAACCCATCGAGTGCTCATATCAGGCTATGCAAACACAGAAAAAAAGTTTTCTATTGCTTTTATAAAATATTTCTCAAAATTAATTCGACAAATGAAGGGAAATTTTGTTTATTTTAAAACTTATTGATCCAAAAGATTTTCTCAATACACGCTCTAGACAATCATCTTTCCTATTAACCAATCAAAACGCGCATGTGATAACGTACGAACCAATGAAATTTCGCGTTACAAAAGTCAAAATTTGTGGCAAAATTGCCAACGAGCAAGCGAGCACCGTGTAAATGAAAGCGATATCAGCTTTGAATCCTTCTAAATCTTTGGGAGAAATGCCTAAAGTTCGGTGAAAACAGAGGAAATGTTCAAAAGATTTACGACTCTGTAAGGAAAGAACTTCAAGATGAAATCACTGTCTTGATCGCTCTTGAAAGTAATAATGCAAACTTGCCCGATTTGGCAGCCCGAGAAGATGGTTGAGAAGTTGAATCGCTCATCGTGCCTTGTGAAGTTTTGCTTGTCCATTAAATCCATCATTCTGGTGAGCTGTCTGGTACATTCTTCCAAGTTTTAATGGTAATTTTTTGAACATTTGACAAACACCGATCGGCCGTGTAAAATTTGATTTGAACAGATTTCGCATTCGCAGTCTGTAGCATATAGTTCGCGTTTAATTTTATTGTACATCTTTTTTTAAAAAACAGAATGTGATTTTGAGAATTTTATTGCAGTAATTAAATGCAAAAATTACCTTAAAAAACGTTTAATGCGTATTTTGTTGCATAATGTTTTGTTGTCTTCGCTTGAGCTCCCCCGACGAGGTCGTCTAGCTTACTAACATCGAGGCATGCAAAGTGCTGTTGTTCTTCTTTCTTTTGCTTTCTTTCCACGGGTCAGAGGGAAAGTGATGGTCAATCCCCAAATCAAAACTTGAAAAAGTTTTCTTCATTTGGATTTCTTAATATTTGTACTTGAGAGTTAGACTACTTGCTTTGAAATGGTTTCAAAATTGTGCCGGGGAAACACAAAGCGTGACGTGACAACCGTGTTTGCATACTCTCATCTAAACACACCTATCGACCAACGAGAATGCGCGTACTGTCTTCAATATTTTATAAAAATAAATGTGTTACCTTGGTGTTGACAATTTCGTGAAGAGCGACTTCCACCTCCGTTAGATTAGTTATGTCGACGGTCTGCACGAAAGGTTTTCCAACGAATACCTCAACATAAGGATTTTGAGAAGTTACCTGAATAATGAGAAAAAAGTTAATTTTAAATAATACGAACGTTGAATATTTTCATACAATTTAAATACGCTTGTTTTAAAACATATCGTATTTCTCCTTGATACGTCTCACCGTAGCTAAAGAATGATACAAGCAAGTTTCGCTATTTGACTGGTCAAATTTCTAAGAGCAGATTTTGCGGTCCACGAAACAAGCCATTGTAGCCTTGTAGCAAGGGAAGTTGCCAGAGCCCTCATTATTGAGCAGGTTGCCATTGTTTAGATGTTCTGTGTCAAATTTGGCTTTAATAGGTCTTATGCGCGATTACGTCACATGCTCAAAATTCACCACCAAGCCTCGTTTGTGCGACATTTGCTCAAACTTTCGTTGCCCTCGTGATGTTTTCACGTGGGTATTCTGTTCATCTTGACTGCTTTGGGAATTGACTCATGATAAAATTTACATTTTGCATTATCAAAGCGAGGCTTGGTGGTGATTTTTGCCAAGCTGATGTCATCACACATAAGGGCTATTGCTTCCATCGATCGACATTCATTCCACCTAGCAAGTTCGTCCCACACTAGCTTCCTCTTTCGACCTTTGATGTTTTTGCTTTAGCTACGTGTTCGAGTACATTACCTTTCTATTGAAGGGTTTACCAGCAAAAAAGCCAGCGTTGTTGCGATCCAGTGGAGGAACAAACTGCGAAAATAAAATGAGTTGCCTTTCGGTGTAAGGGCCTAGAAATTTCCATTTTTCCTAATATTTTACCCCTCTTTCTATCTCTAATGGTTATATGCCAGCAGCTTCTTTTGGTAGTGATTAAGAACAGAAAAGGTTTCTGGAGGGCAAAGCTTCCTCGCTTCCATACAAAACCTTCTAATTTTTGCAATATTCAAATGGTCATTAAATCTCAACCTTATACGGCATTGGTCTGAAAATTGGTGTCCTGGTTATTTAAAACATGCTCTTTTCAGCTCTGAAATTCATTTTGCTGTAGCTTAAAGTTTAGAAATTATCGGTCACGTGACCAACTGTTGCAAAAGGCCCATTGTAGCGCCAATTCTAGAACGGCAGGCTCTGTTGCAGTTGTCTCAGCGGAAAAAGTTGCGTCTGGTTCTGAGAGTGGAGAATCTGCCCTCTGCTGTCAGCGTAATTTGCATCTGAATTAAGCCAAGAGATCACTCTCTTGATTAAACACGTTACCTTGGGATTAAGAAAGAAGCATCCATTGGCCAAGGCCTCAAGGGCTGCTGGTCCTTCGAAAGGCTGGCCAAGACCCACAAACACCTGAAGGAGAAAACAAGATAATGAAGAAATCATAATCTAGGATGATATTTTCTTGATGCACCGCCAGATTCTCGGAGTTTTCATCAAAAGAATTGTATGGTTATCAATAAGAACAGTTAATGACTTGAACTTGAGACTGAGCACAGGTGTACGGTAACGTTCTTACCCACGACTATTGAAATAACTTTTCAGACTTGTGTTTTCAATAGCAAAGCGCGCGAGTGACGTCATGACTCAGGCAAGACTCAGACAAACAAACTGGAATGTTGGATGATTTTGAAGATTTCTTTAAGGGAAAAAGCCGGTGTTCCTAAAACACTTGTGAAACAAAAATTTCGCTTATATTCCCTGTATTTCCCTCAGAACAAGCTTATGTCGACTGAGTCTCGCGGGGAATTCAGTGATTTGCATTCTATTTTTAGACTTCGCGCGCTTCGCTATTCAGATGACTGTTCTATTTTCATAATTCCGTGTGCACGCTTTAGCAAGGGTGTAAGATTTATTTCGAGCCACGTTTACTTCCTTGATAAAATAATAAAAATTTCTCAGGTCAGTGATCAAGTCGATTTGTTAAAATGTTAGCGCAAACGTTGATCTTTATCAACCTTTCCACTGATGCAATACGGGCAAATTTTGTGATGATCAAGCAATTCTAACCTTGCTAGACTCCAACAAATTGATTAGCGTTGTAATATTTACAATCCCATGGTTTATCACATATTCAGGCACGTCATACTGCCGTTGACCTTCCTATTATTAAAAGAAATATGACAAAAAAAGTAAAGAACAGATTTCTGAACCATTAATTTTTTGAAAAAAAAAAAGAATCGATGAAGCTACCACCATCACGGACAAAGCTTGCCGAGGTGCCAACAATTAAAGCGAGGTCTTTGTTGTTGTGGTGGTGATGGTGGTGTTGGTAGTTGCTGTTGTTGTTGTTGTTGTTGTTGTTGTTGTTGTTGTTGTTGTTGTGCTTTTCTTCCCCAGGGTTGTTTCTCACTATATTTAAAGTGGCCCCAGTACGAGAAACAGGTGGTTCAGCTTGAGACGTCAGTACGACTTGATTGGCTAGTCAATTGGCTAGTCTAGTTGTTGTCCTTATTCTTAGCTCTATTTTGGAACATTATGACTTCGGGAGCTTGGAATTCCAAGCAAAAGAAGCAAGCCTTAGCAAATCCGACAGTATCCAAGCTATGATGAGTAAATAGCGGAAATACATGTTGAAGGCTAACGAATAACAAAAATGAAAATGGAAAAGTGCTTTTTGGGGAAAAGACATACATATACATACATTAGTACCGCCCAGTGTGGCGTGAACTTCCCTGAAGTATCTTTCCACTGTGTGTTGAGGTAGTTGCATATAACATAACCCTAGGGATGAAATCGAAAAGGTTCTCCATTTTAACAAACGGTTTCATGAAACGAACCCTTGCCTAGGTGAACCGTTGTTTTCGGCTTCGGTTTAAGATTGTTAGCCCACAGTGAATGATTACAGAGGCTTCTAAACAGTTTTTGGCAAGAGACGCTTGTGATGAAGGTATTAAATCTTTGGAAGGACCACCGTAACAAAACAGAGGTACCGGATCCTCTCGCTGTAGAGGATCTAATCAGTTATAAGTTGAATAATAAGACGAAAATTAGCAAGGCTGACTAAACAGTATAGGAAAATATTTCTATATTCGAAAGGCACGGCCTTGCTTTTTCAGGGTGTTATAGAGAATGACTCTAGTTTTAAACGCTGCAAATTTAATAGAATATCGGAAATACGATATAACAAGTGAAAAGATAAATAACAACAAACGACTGAGTGACATGGCTAAGTAATAAGTAACGAACAAAAAAGTAACGTAAAAATTTAAAAGAGAGGAGCACTCTCATTGAGAGAGGTCAAACCCTTGAACTTGTTCTTAATAAGGGAGATAAAACTTAGCACGTACGTTTCTTTAGTATTAGCTTTCTGTGTTTAAGTCATTGTACTATTTACATCTGCTCATTATTATATTTCAGGCTGTTACGTTGTCCCATATCATGGGAAGTTTAAATTTTAAATTTTTACGTTACTTTTTCTCATGGTTACATTTCACTTGGCCATGTCTCTCAGTCTTTTGTTGTTATTTGTCTTTTCACTTGTTATATCTCACTTCAATATTTTAAGTTTGTAACGTTTAAAACTATACAGTCATTCTCTTTAACACCCTTAAGAAGGAGGGTAGTGCCTTCTGAAATATTGGAAAATATATTCCTATACTGTGTAATCAGCAACAAATTGGCGTCAGTTTTCTATGAGCCTTGCTAATTTTCATTAATACAAAATCGCCCCTCCTTTACTGACAAAAGGGGAACGGACGGATAAATAGGTGGCCCTTTTTTCATAACGCCGAGGAGGTGGAATTAGAGAGGTGGGGGAGAAAGAGATTTCTCAGATGGCTTAACAACAGCAGATCGCAGAGGGGTGCTCTGCCGCTTAAGCTTTGTTAAAATAGATATTGAAAGACTCAAAAGTGCTTTAAGGATAACCCTGTCATTTTCATTACAGCTTTTAGTTTTAGCACCTAAAAGTTATTTTCTGTATATATTATTGATTGCCATGCATGCTCACTTTCCAAAATGATGGATCTTTTCCATAAACTAGGGCTGCCTCCCGCGTCTTTGGTCTGTTAAGTCGGGTTCTGTTTTCTTTTGATCGGCGTGGAACCGCAAAACCAAGGAACGAGTTATCTGGGCTGTGTGCTGTAACAAAACAATAACGTTAGAATCGATCTCAATCCCAGACTCTGGTCCATTGCCTCCCTTGTCGTTTCAGGAGAACCTGGGATCGTGGCCATGGTTTACTGAAATCTATTTTTTGCAAGGTAGATTCGTCATGACATTTGGGTTGTTTGTTCTAGAAATACGTACAAAAGTTGGCTAAACTGAAAACGATTCTGTGTATGCCACACTGTCATCATTTAAAGCAACAAATTGGCGTCAGTTTTCTATGAGTCTGCCCTGTTATTGATCATGTATTTCCTCATAACATTGCTTCTAACTCTCGTACTTTCACGCTTTGCTTTCACGCTATTACTTTCAGAATTAGCATTTTCTAGTTATTATAAACTCAGCTCAGTTCCAACGCTTTGTACTTGAATTATATACCTGAGTATGACAGAAGATTCTGTCCAAACGTGTTATATAACTCAAAAATTTTGTCGTATTCTTAAATTCTTGAATTGTCTCATATGCTAATATCAGGACCCATTGTGAAAGTAGCTGTGGATCCAAGAGGCGGTAGGCAAGTTGATCTGCAGACTACTTTGACAATGTTATGACGAAATTCATTGTCAATAACAGGATAGACCCATGAGAAACTGACGTCAATCTTTTTACGTCAGCAAATTGTCAAATTGTCCGCTCTCGCTCGTTGCTCATCGCAAAATTATAAATTAATGTGTCTTTCCGATTATTGTAATCATCGCAACAATAATAAATGGATGCAAAATACCGCCAACAAAAAAAAGTAGGCCATCACTTGTACAAGTCCGCCTCTACAGTACGAAGGAATCTGAGGTCATATTTCAATAATTCAAAACATTCAGTGAAATTATCTACAGAACATTTGTTCTTGAACTTGTTTTATATGAAGTATAACAATATCTAACTGAACGAGGGCGCGCTGCATACGAGACGATAGATGGCTAACGAGGCAAGTGGATGCTGGTTAGCTGTATTTATCTCATGTTCAACAAGCGTGAGTGTAAGTTGAAAAATGCCCCAAAAATACCATGATGGCTAAGCAACCAAAATACTATTGAATTGCATTACTCAATGATTCAGTTTTTAATGACAATTTTTATGGCAGACTTACGATACATTGTCATAAACTGAGCCAGCTGAAGGTCCAGATCTCCCCAAACAGATCTACCGCCAGGAACATTCTCTTGGTAATATTTGTAGTTAATTCTGCATCTGTTCCAAATGAGTCCAAGACGCGCAACTTGCATCTGTTAAAAGCAATCAAGAGCATTACAATTTGCCTTGGTATACAAATGAATAAAGCGTTTTGGAAATAAAGTTTTTGATTGATTGATTGATTGATTGATTGATTGATTGATTGATTGATTGATTGATTGATTGATTGATTGATTGATTGATTGATTGATTGATTGGTCAATTGCAGGCTAGAATAAATACAACCTGTAGACAATTACTAAACAAAAGTTGGATTCTATAAACGAACAGAGTAGTGAACGGATGCACGAATTTAGCAGACGAAGAAAAAATATTGATCCCTGTTCTTCTTTGTCTATAGTTCAGTCAGTCTATCTGGTCTGTCTAGTCTGCCAGTCTGTCTGCCCGGTGTGTATACCTATCTGTCTGTCTGTCTGTC
This sequence comes from Platygyra sinensis, assembly GCA_019787425.1. NCBI lineage: Eukaryota > Metazoa > Cnidaria > Anthozoa > Scleractinia > Merulinidae > Platygyra > Platygyra sinensis. Next base: position 14,223 of record JAHPZR010030693.1, read on the forward strand.
TCTCAATCTGCTTGCTTGTCTATCGGTTGGTTTGTCAGTCTTTTTTTACTGTCTTTTTGTCATCTAGTCGGTTTGTTCGTCTTTCTGCCTAATAGTAAAATCCTCCTTCTGTCGGTCCGTTTGTCTGTCTGTTTTACTGCCTTTCAACTTGTCTACTTGTCTATCTTGTCTGTGGGTGTTTTTGTCTTGTCTGCGTCTGTCTCTGTCGGATCTGTAAGTCTACTGTCTATCGGTCTGTCTCTCGATGTACTGTCTATCCGTCTGTCTGTCTGCCCATCTGTCTGGCTATCTGTCTAAGTTTTTATACAATGATCAATACACAGTTTATGTTATTCTCTTTCCACCTCAGAGTCAATTGGATTCGAAATTCAAACTGTGATTAAAAGGCGTCAAAAAACACCAACTTGTGTCGTGAATAATCCGGACCGCTCCGCTGTGCTATGATCAGCACTCCCATGATATCTGTGAAAATCAGATCTAATCCATCCGTCATGTTTTGTCGCGCACAACCGTTTGAGGCGGAGTTCATTAGAGTACTGGAAACAAAACAAGTTTCTCAAATAAATGTTAAGTTATGAAGTATCATTTGAGGTTCAAGTGAGTACTACACTGTTGAAGGGCATGTCACATATCTTCGAGACTTTTGAAATTCTACTGAAAAACTATTCTGCTTGTGTCGTTAGATTGATTGTGACGGTTTTCCGGGCAAAAGTGTGGGCCAATCAGAATCACCATATGGATCTCTTCGAGGGAGAATAATGTGAACGAGATTGTCTATGACGTGACGTCATCAGTAAAGGATTTTCAGGTAGAATGTCAAGATGATCAAGTTCTTAATTCTCAAGAATAATTCCGTAAAAGATCTCAATTGTTGAAAAGAATTTAGCTCTTAATCATGGCTGGTGTGGAAAACGTTCTCTCACCTTGGAACATCTTCTACTTGAAAGGCGATGATTAGATCGTGGCCTAAAATATACAGTGCGCTTATCAGATCACACCATTGGGCCAGCTCTCCTAAAGGCCCTCCCATGAAGGCCCCATCTAGAAAGAATTTGTGCTCCCCCATTCCGGCCATGTAGATTAAGATCTGTGAGATAAGGATAAATTTACTTCGCAATTAATATCACTGCAATGCCTTGGGGCACTACATTAAGTGAAGAAGTGCTAAAATTCAGCCCATGCAATACATTTTCAAAAGTATCCGAAGGAAACGATAGAGTATAAAATCATAATATAACTCGATTCCTGCAGCAATTGCGCTTGCTACTGAAAAGTAATGATGCCTCCTGTTAAGAGTTATTTATGCAAGTTTCAATGAATGTGATAAGTCCGATATTATGTCTTGTCCTTATCAGATATAAAGTTTGCGAAGCATTCGTTTTCCTCCACACGTAGTTTCGTTTAGTTCAAATTTGACAGCTTTCTTTAGTAAAGTTTGTCTGCTTTTGTTGTTGTTGCGATAGGACAATTCCCTTTTCGCAATATTTTACCTTATCAGCAGTAGTCACATGCGCCTATATGGAACCTATTTTTGTTGTGTTGCGATTGGACATGTTGTTTATTTCTTTCGGGACACCGCAACTCAGCAAATCCAAGAACGTACCTATTACCGCACATTGCTATGTGAAAGATGTTTGTCTACTTTTGTTGTTGTTGCGGTAGGACAATTCTACTTTCACAATATTTTATCTTATAAGCAGTAGTCACATGTCGCTCTATAAGGAACCTATTTTTGTTATTGTTGCTGTTATACATGTTGTTTATTTCTTTGTCACCTTCTTTCTCTTCGACCCATACAAATTCACCCTCTGTCCCAGTTCTTCAATAGCTGTAAGCCAGTGAGACCAAGTTCCCCGGACTCGTCTGTGTATCCAAGCGTACCTGTCGCCTTTTAAACTTGTCGAGCAGTACGGATAGATTTGTCTGAATAGTTGTCTTTAAACGTAAAAATACGGAATAACTATATTAGACAGACTGCCGCCCTTGTTATCAATGTAGCAATGGAAAGCTACTCAGGTATATTTCACTGTTCAGTGAATAGCGAAGCTTTTTTCGTCAAAACGTAGCCAGCCGCTGCAACTTCGTTTTCAGGTCCCTCCTACTTTTACAAGGGAAATGCCAGGGCCTATGAAAACGTCTCCTCAGATGGATCGTTTAATCCTCTTTTAAATTACCAGGACCAGAGCGATAGAGGTTTTAATATGGCACAAAGAGCTCGCAGTCATTAAAACAAATGTCATGCAAGGAGTAAACAGAATTAAATTCAACGATAGATCAACTTTAATTAAAAGGTACAGTTCTTGTACGATGAATCACCTTTTCCCACTCCGTCGCCTTATTAAAGGGATTTCTGTGTTGTCGCCATGGCAATACAGGGCACCATGCTTGGACCTGTAATAAACGAGAAAGTAACTAGCCTACTAAGCTAGGTTGGCTTTCGATAGGTAATATGCAAGCATCGCCACCCGGCCCTGGGTGACTCCCAGCCGTCGTAAGCAAATTCAAAGAGGACACTTCAACATCAAGCAATGTCAGCAAGGCCTGATTTACAATTCACACGAGCGACAAAACGGCATTTACGACAGTCAGGATGTTCACACCGCAAACACGGAGACATAGCGTCCTTATTGTAACTTAGCATTCTAAGTTATTTAGTTCCTACAAATTATTGTAACACCCTAGTGGCTTAGTATCCTATTTTGTGATGTTTAAACTTCCTGTAAATAATCATGTTCTGACTTTTATATATAAGGTCCCAAGGGAGACTACAGTCTTGACTTTAATTATGCACACTATTAAAATGTACTGTCATCGTCACCATCATCATCATCATCATAATCGTTATAATGTTATCTCGTTATGTCGCAAAAGTGAGCTAGATAGACCTCATGAGTGTATAAAGAATATATAGCTTTATGGCAGAAGTAGGTAAACTAATATCAAGTCTAACCTCGCTCAAATATTGAATAATAGAACACATGCTATTTGGATCCACTTTATATTTATCTCCGTGACACTTTTGGTCCCACGTGTTGTTAAATTCCTGCAAAAGATAAAAAAAAAAAAACATTAAAACGGGTGCAAAACGTTTTTCCCCTGACTGCTGGCAGTCGACAGGTCTTTGCGCCCGTGAAAATTCAGCAAGCTGCCGTCAAGGAGAGAAGTGTGGTCTAGGAAATAGTAGAAAATAGTATTCTATTGGCCACTGCTGGAAATTTTCAGAAGAGCATAAACCAGAAGTTATGGTTGAATAGAATGGATCCTTTGTTGTGTGTTTACCTAGACCAGGGGCTCCTGCCAGGACATATTTTCGCTTACTTGACTCCGCGGGGATCTTATAGCTTTATTGATCAGATTGTCAATAGCAGGACATATAAGTGCAAAAGGGTAAAATACTGACATAAGACCTAGCGCGCGTCTGAGTTTGCTTCCCGGTGTTATTTTAAAATGGATTCCGATTTGGTGTGCGTAAACTAAGAATAAAGTGACTTACTTTAATTTTCATGGAACATAGAGGGAACAAGGGGTCTTCTGAGATTTCACACGTTGCCAAGCTATCAGCTTGTCTCGTTAGAACTGGAAATAGTTGAATAAAAGAATAAATGAATTGGCAATACATTGTTGGAAAAAGAATAGTAAGAACAATAGGCCATGTTCGATATATCAATATTCAAGCATGGTTCGGAGGCTTTCGGGTCAAAATTGCAATTTTTTAACGGTTCTTTTGTTCTTCAATTGCCAAAAGAGACTCAGATACCAGGAGCCAGGCGTCATGGGCTCCTGCAGATACAAAGAAAACAACACGAAATATGGATGTTTGACCTGAAAACATCGGAGCCATGTTAGGATATTGATATATCGAACGTGGCCTATGGTTATACCTCCCAACTTAAATACGTTTTCTGATTGGAGGAGCACGTGTCACATGTCATTGGTCAAAACTCAATCACGCCCTAGGGCGCACAAAACTTCATAACTCCCTAGGGGTCAACAACTTGAACTTTGGACTTGCACGCGTGATCAGGCCGTGCACCTTGAAACGGCGGCAAATCTGTGTGCCAGTCGGCCAACAGTCGGGCAACGTTTCTCACTAGAAATAATAATTCAAGAAAAGGATTCATAATTGCAAAAGCATATCAGATTTACAAACGGGAAAATTTGAACATTTTGTGTCTTCGAGTATTATTTTGGCGCCAAAATGGGTCGTCCGCGTTCGGCAACTCGCTTTTCGATCGCTGTCGCCAGGTAGGAAAATAAATGTGTCATTTACAGCAAAATATGCTGTTCCTCGTCAAATCAATCAAAGAATTCTTAAGTTAAGCATTAGAAGAAGGCAAAGCAACTTATTTATTGTCTTTATTATTTTTGTTAGCTGCGTAGAAAAAGACTGTTATAGTGTAGTTTCGGTAGGATAGCTCGGGTTCACTGCCGCTCGTACTGCAAGCACAGACACCGTAGGCGTCGAGCAAATCATTTTTCCTCATATTTTCTATTTTTGAGTTGGGAGGTATAACAAAAAACTAAATGACTGGCCCCTCGGGAAACTGTGAGTTTTGTTTGCCTTCGACCCTCAATGTTCCTCTCTTCTTCGCCTCGGAGGGGGAGACCCTCAAAGTTCCCCAAGGTGAAGCCTCGGGGAACATTGAGGGTCTCGGGGAAACAAAATTCCCTGTTTCCCTTGGGGCCAGTCATTAAGTGCTTTTTAGTGCATGCAAATTCCGTTTTAAGTCGCCCGACTTAGAATTGTATGTTCGATGATTATCATTTTATTGACCATCCATCATAATTATCACGTTGTATCCGTGAAGGCCTTATGCGTCCCACGACACGATAAGGACTGACGATGACGCGGACAATGACGATGACGATGAAGATGACTAGGACGATGCGATGACGATGGCGACGACGATCGCGACCACTACGACAATGACGACGTTGAGGGTCTCGAGGAAACAGAACTCACTGTTTACCTTGAGGCCAGTCATTAAGTACTTATTAGTGCATGCAAATTCCGACACGACCACGACCACGACGACAGGATGATGACTAGATGACTAAGACGATGTCATGACGATGGCGATTACGACCACGACTACGACGACAATAATGACGATGATGACGACGATGATGACGACGACGTTTACGATGCCCACAGCGACGATGGTGACGACAACGACGACAATTGACGACAACGATGACGGTGACGATGCGACGGCGACGACGACGATGATAATGATGATGACGATCCCGGCTATTTTTGTCTTTTTCTATAGTTTTTGAAAGCTCTAAACACTCGACCACGCTGCCTACTAAATTCACATAAAAGCTAAAAGTAGTGCTCAAATTGTTAAATTATGCTAAATATTATGGTACCGCATTGGCAAAAGCCTATGAGGTACACCGTGATCAACTCAGACAAAGTCTGCAACCCTAAGTGGAATTCGACAATTGATGCAATGCGAGCCTGCGAATTCGAGCCTGGTATCATCATTAGCATGCAGTGCAGTGAACTGACGTACGTTTTCCATATCGAGGTGACGTTTTCTCCCTTCTTTGATATTTTATTGGCTAATTCAATTCTTAAGAGAACTTCTAGCGGCAGAAAATCGAACCGTTGCGGGACTAATTAAAGCCTCAGAATTGTTCAACGAACTTGTGAGTGCCTGAAAACAGCTGGAAGCTTCAAACAGTTCAATCTACGTACGCTATTGCCGGAGCGTGAGGTTTAAAAAGTATTTAATGCAGAAAACAGTTTTAAACCGCCCTTAGCTCTCATCAACTATCACCTCAACCAGCACAAATAATGAACACCGTACCAGAACACAGCAAGACGTTAAAAATGTAAATGGCTTGTATTTGTTTTTAACCGAGATCGAATTCTCTTAAACGAACAGTTTCCTGGCTTGGAGGTGAGCGAACAAAAACGATTGACAAAAATAATGTAAGCTTCGATCTTCATCGTTCAATCAAGGTGGACCCAATTATAGCACTGCTGACACAGGTTTTTTTTAATGCACCCTAGCGCTAACTTAATGCGATACCCGCGCAGATTGACTCCGGCGACTGTTAAAGTTACTATGAAGGGAGCTTATCATACTTACAAATCCTAATTCGCCAGTTGCCAGAAACGTGCATAAAATAAACTGTTTTACAATGATCTAGGACATTAAAAATTTTGCTTTAACATGCACCTACCAGTAAGTGGAACGTGTACTTTCAAAAGTGTCTTCTTATCGATTGCTTCTCCCCCAGATCCGCTGTCCAGACTTGGAATAGTGCTTGCCTTTTCAACATGGGATGTAACTCGAAAAATGCTGATCTGGGCTACGAAGAAGAACAACGCAAACCCTAACCAAAGAAAAAGAACTGTGCCTCGTGAAAACACTCGCCTCATTTTGAATAGCACCAGCGTCCAACTAACAGTGGTTGTTCACCGAATGCGTAGAGGATGTTTCCTAAAACCACAAGGCATTCTAAACAAGGATATAGAGATCTCCATGGTAACATGCCCATAGTTCCAACAGGTTAAGGTGAGTCGAATGATAATCTCCAACCGTTTTTGTTACTGTAGTATGAAACATACCGGTAGTTTTAGAATCACATTCTACAAAATTAACACTCAAGCAATGAACTTTGCTGAGAAAAAAGATATGTGGTTTAGCGTCAAAACGCACAATCCGAGATGAAAGGTCAGCGTAGCTGTTTATAAATTCGAAATCAATTTGTCAACATGTCAATTTGCAATGAAAATTTCTGTCAAATTGTAATACATGGATTTAATTAAAGCAATTTCCTCCATTCTCTCCGTGCAATAGAGAAACCTACGTTTAAGCTAAGCATGTATTTTGTTTTTGGCCAAATTATCCGACGCCTTACAGAAAATTGCATTCCAGTGGATGGTTATCTTTAGAACAAAACAAAATATTGAATATGGCTGAAAATGAATATCGTGCAGCTCGAAGAAGTTTACATAAACGGCAAATTTTTGATAATATGTAAGACAAGCTGGTTAAATTAAAATTTTTGATGGTTGAAGGTTTCCGATTTCACAATGGAAGCATACAACTAAAAGTAGATTAACTGGATCTGAATGTATATATTGGCGGGGGGGGGGGGGGGGGGGTTAACTTCTGTCATAAAACAAGGGCGACTTATTTTAAGCTGGTACGTAGGAGATTTACATACATTAGCCTTAATTTTTCTAACCGGCTTTGCATAAACTAACAAGGGCATTGTATCAACTCTATTCTTTAATTAAAGATTCAAGTATAATAACCGAGATTTCGTTTGCGCGGTTATGTATCGAGAAAACGTTCGGCTCGAATTCAGCATAAGGATTTGTCCAAAATGCGCTTCGTACTCTAAGAGTGATTTGGCGCTGGTTGCGCTAAAGAAGAAGCCATCGATCCGAGCAAGGCGTGCTAAGCAAACAATTTTATCGTCGGTTCAAGATCATTTGACTCCTTTCAAAAACTGAAAACCACGCAAGTTCAAACACTCCAAATGTTGCTCAGGTGCTTTGCCCAAAACTAATACCCCATTCACACCAACTAAACATGTTTAATTAAACCAGGTTTAGAAAAATGAAAACTATTAAAGAAAAACTGTGACTCAGGCTTTCATGCAGGATTTAGATGAACTTAAACATGTTTTTTTAATTTGCGCTGAATTTGAAGTGATAAAAAATCAGTAATTAGCTTTTAAAACGAAAACAATTTTAAACCGTGTTTAACTAAACAGCTTTTAAACATGTTTAAGCTTTGATGTGAACGGGGCATAAGCCCCTTCGCACGTAAATCTATCATTTTTCATTGTCTAAAATATCAATGTGTTCTCCGCCTACCTCCGTTCTTTTTTAATACCATCCAGAGTCCATCCAAAGTCCTACATCAGTTTTTCGTCGACTTGTTCTGCAGAAATTATGAATACAGCTTCAAGCCACTGAGGAAAACAAAGGCTAGAATATTCGCAGCGAAAAACTTAACATTGCGAATCAGTCGTTCTGTTTAATCTCGATAATTTATGTTAAAGAATTCAGACTTCTCGTCGAGTTATTATTATGGAAGCATGTTTTCTGTGAGCTTCGAAGACGCGTCAAGTGACCTGGATACCGCATTTTAATTAGTTTGTGCTATTTTTATTTGCTGTGTGCTTGAAAAAAAAACTGCATTGTTATTGAGTATAAACGGCGCCACGTGAACTAGTATTTAAGGCTGCCATTTCATAGCTAATTTGTTTATCACAGAGACACGATCCAAACTGTTTTTAAGCAAATATGATAAAAACAACATTAATTATAGGATGAGCGAAAGCATACACAGAAACAAGTTTTTTCAGTAAACGACTGAAATTCAAGCAAAACGCTGCAAAGATTGACGAGAAATTCTAGATGGACTAATTTGACTTCAGGATGAGGTGAACTCTTTTCAAAGTGAGAAAACTAATGAATGAATGGGACTCGGTCCGTAAACGAAGATCATTAAAAGAACACTATTGTGTCTTTCACCAGACGTCGCATCGCTTTGATTAGATTTACCTAGCAGACTCTAAGAGAATTGTTCTTTTTTTTCAGGTAGATATAACAAATTGACGTCAGTTTTTTATGCGTCTGTCCTGTTATTGATCACGAATTTCGTCATAACATTATCAAAGTAGCTGTGGATCCACGAGGCGATAACCGAGTGGATCCGCAGACTACTTTGACAATGTTATGACGAAATTCATTGTCAATAACAGGACAGACGCATTAAAAACTGACATCAATTTGTTTTTTACGATACCAAATTGTCGAATTGCCCGCTCTCGCTCGCTGACGCGTCGCATGAATTTCAAATTTATGTGTCTGTCCCCATATGGCCAATAAAATTTAACCAATGAGCACGCGTGAATTTCTGCAGTTATCGTAAAAAAAACGTTTTCTAACTGAGCTACAAAAAACATTCGAGCGATTTCCGGACTATCAGGGAGACTAAGCTCTATTTCTCGTCATGCACGGATGTTTTCCTAAAAGGCCCACTATTTTCGAAATCTACCTTAAATTTGGCGTGTTTTGATACTAAATTTGTCGGGGTTCGAAAAATTTTACTGTCGGCCTCATGGCAGGAAAGCTTGGGAAGTTCGGTTTAATAGCTCTCTTTGTATCCTGCGCTTTCATTGTCCGTGTCGCAGAAGCAGCAGCTGATCATGAAAACACGAATGAAGAAGATTTCCGTGGATGAAGCCGTGGCGATAAACCAGTGTTCATTGAGGAAATCAACAACTTTAAGGCCGCAATCTCGTTCCCAGAGTCTTCGTTCCCCTTGACCAGCGGTCGGAAAACCAGAGCTCTGGGAGCAGCCATTTCAGGCATGCGCCATAGATGCAAACTGCGCAGTTAAACCAGATGGGCAGAATTCGGTTATTTCCTTTGTTATTTCAAAATGGTTGCTCCCAGAGCTCTCGTTTTCCGACGGCTGGTCAAGGGGAACGAAGACTCTGGGAACGAGATTGGTAAGCCCCAAGCATTTAAAACCCTACGATTTTCGATTGATTTCATTCGAGGATCTTAAGAAAACAGTCATTTAAGTAATTTATTTCTGTTCCTCTTGATACTCGTCGATAAGGCACGCGAGGCTTACGATCCAATTCGTCCGCCATTTTGAATCAAATTTGACCTGGTCCGTTCGTTCATGCGCATTAACTAACTTCGTAAACCACTACATTTATGATCACTAGAAAACAAATGTTCAACTTTGTATGGGAAGACTTTGATATAGATATCCACGGTTACTCCACGAGCAGTCTGCATTGAAAGCTCTTTTCCCACCACTGGGCCTTCTCTCAGGCTGCATTTTAATAATCCTACGAGGTCAGATGCCTTTGAGAAATGTTCATAAAACAGCAAAATTTTATTGATGGTTCAAGTTATCACGAAAGGAGACACTTGATAATGAACGATCTGTCATAACTCGGCTACCTACTTTTTTCAACCACTGAACATTGATCGCGACTGACAAAGCCTCAAAACCACAAACACAAGCGCAGTCGGATCAGAAATAGAAATGTTTATTTCAGTCATGAGTGAAGCCGAAGACGACAGTCTGTAAACGTGCTTATTGTTTTTTGTGTTTGTTTTTTTTTCTCCGTTTTGGCTGCAATTGAAAACCATTTTTTTCAAACGTTCAGAGCCAGTTTATTACCGACGTGGAACTTCTCACACGAATGGCAAATTCTATGGCAACCATTAATTTTGAAAACGCTTCTGAATCAATTTCTGAAGCTAAATTATAAAAGATCTTCCTCTCTCCACCATTCTTCAGACAGCAGCAGACATGAAGAAAAACGATATCCAGGTCCTTAATTAGCATTTATTTTACATAAATGGACTTCATTATTTGTGGTTTAATGTGGCAACTTCGACAAAAAAAAAATCTTTTTTTTTCATGCTATCGTTTACTTAAATGTTTCCCATTTATTAGTTATTACTAACGCATGTGCGCTTGGCCATCCTTTAAAAACAACAATAATTAGAGAGCTTAAATCACCGACGATGACGACGCGGAGGACGACGCCCTGTAAAAAATGAATTTATATTTTACAAGCGAAATTCGCGATTGTACAGATTTGTTCAGTACACCAATGGCTCTAAAAACGTGCTTAAGCTAAATATATAATAGCGGCATTCAATTCCAAATGGAAATACCAAAACTAGCCGTCGTCGTCCGTGTTCAGTAGACGACGCAGAACTTGGTCATTTCACGTTGTTGTTTTGCAGAGGACGGAAAGAAATGTACAAAGATTTATAACACACGTGTACAGCTATTGTTTCGCTCATTAAACCTTTTGTTTTCTGACGTTCTCATTGTCGTCGTCGTCATGGTTTGCTTAAGCTCCCCATTCTTTTGGGTCGTCACCCATTCCCTCCCCCCCCCCCCCCCCCCCCCCCGCCCCCCCCCCCCCCCCCCCCCCCCCCCCCATGTGCAAAGCTTTACACAATCGTTCATTCAACAGTGGAGTCTCCTATTACACAATTTACAATTGTTTCTCGAGTTTCTGAACTCTGCAACTACAATGTCACAGCCCAAAACCTCTAACAAATTATCAGTGTCATATTACGTTAGCAAAACATAGTTCTAAGTGTGACTGAGTTCTTGGTCTTGTAGTAGTTTTGTTGTCAGCAGCGTTGCCAAGCAGCGCGGTGCAGCACTGACGTTCTGTATCGATCAGGAAGGGATGTCCTATTAGATGTGTTCGAGACTGTGACTGTTTGCTGTTTATTTCCTTTTTTTTTTTTTGTACAAATGCCATTATCAGCTCAATAGACGCTCTCGGGTTATGCTTTTTAACCAAGTGTTTAGCGTTCCCCGCTGTGATTCCGTGAGCCAATCACAGGCCGCTGCAGTGGCCAGGAGCATATGAACATCCTGCCAGTAAGCGGCGCAGTTGTGGTAAAAGTCGAAGCAGCGTTTAAGACAAGCGAAGATACGATCCAGATCTACATAAGAAGGCTTGTTGATCAGAAAACGGGAAATAAAACTCGCAAGATGAGTAATGCTCCTCGGGGAATATCCGTAGGAGTAATCCGGATCCCACGCTGGATCGAAATCTTCAGCGTTTATTTGGCTCAGTTGAGTTTGCTTTCGCACGCGCAATTCGCGTATACTCCTCTTGAGTCTGCGCACTGTTTCTTCGGAGCTCTGAAGCGATTTCTTGGTCTGGCCTAACTCTTTTTGAATCGCTGCAATCTCGGCGTGAACGCAGCTGTCGATCAAGCTCACGCTTTTATCACTAAGCTTGACACATACGCTTCGGTGCTCACGAATTTTGCTTTGTGAAAACATTTTATCACAACTATTACATTCCACGAGGGTATAACTGCAGCTGTTCAAATGGCTCTCCAATTCGCCAAGTTTTAACACCATCGTGCACCCGTTTATCGAATTCTCGCACTCCACAGAGAGACCCTCGATGAACGCTCTCAAGGCCAAAACGGGCACGGTCTTGGATATAATCACGTCGCGTCGGCAAACAGGGCACGTTTTATCCACATGACTTGTAGCGCTCAACCAGCGTTCTAAACACTCTTCGCAAAATGTGTGCCCGCAGTGAGTGGCAAGCGGTTTTCTAAACACACCCGCGCAAATCCCACACAGAAGGCTTCGGTCCACTTGTGCGACAAAAATACTTGTGTTGTAACCCATTTTGTTCAGGGAGAGTTCGATTACGTCTTACCACCTACAAGATCTCAGAGCGCGAATAACAACGCCACAAGGCGATTAACATTAATAACGTAATTGCTATACGAGGTGGCGCGCTTTCAAAACAATCCTGACTCAACACAAAGCCTCTATGCGTAATGAGAAGAGCTTTCCCAGCTTGTGGTTCATTAACTATCAGCAGGTTGCCCATACACTACAAGGACAGGTGCCAGGTTTATTACGCATGTATACAAAGAAGGCTTTTTTATATTTTGTTTGCATCCTATGTGAGTGCATTTAAGATTTGTTTGCCTTCAAATGCGTCGAGGAAAAGAAACCGTCCTCTAAAAAAAATTGCCGTCTTTCCTGTCATGAATTGACAAGTGAGCCCGCGATTTGGTTTCAAAATTGGAGAGGTTACTTCGTTGTGTAGGCATCATATGTTATCTCCTTCTGGTGAGTGATTTTCTTGTTTCGCCCTGTATTTTGTAGATATATATAAATAGACTGGATGGTTTTCTTTAAAGCTCCTTTGCTTATAAAATAATACATTTTTCCTATCTATAAGTGACCCTACTAAGGATGCATCTCTTCATGTCAGAGTTCCTTTTAAATGAAAGGTTAAATTACAGCGAGATATTTAGAACGGCTAAACATTGCGTTTATGTTTTTTCCTCCATTTGAGATATAGTTTTTTCTGTAAGATAATTAGAGTGATTACTACGTCTCGTGGCCAAAATGATGTTTTTTGTATGTGTGTTTGTTTTTCCTTATCATTTACATGATTTAGCGCTAATTGCTTTTTACGAATTTGGGCCGAATAAAAAAAACATCAGTCAAACCAAAACTAAGATACAGAAACAGGCGGAATCTCCAAATAAGATCAGATCTAATCTCTATAGTTGATTTTAGATTTTAGACTCTATAAAATACATATCGGGAGACAATTGGGATATCTCTCCTAACGTTACTCATTGATTTTGTCCGAGATAAAAGCTAAAAGGTTTGCTCGCAGGTAATTGTCAAGCCGTAAGCGGCTTGAAAATGTACAGAGTACACTGTAGTAATATTTAGTGACTTACGTAAAAATATTTTAAATTAA
>JAHPZR010030698.1:0-10188 GCA_019787425.1 Platygyra sinensis
GCTCTTTGCTGCCTTGTACCACCCTTCCAGGGGATCCTGATCGTTTTCCTGCAGTTAACCTAATTTACATTTAATTTAATCATTTACTTCTTGTACACTAGGTGAAATGCACAGCCAAAATATTCTGGGCTCCATTCATAATTGTGCCTACTTTGCTGTGGCAGTTCTTCAAGAGATTCAAAGGTGTGGAGTCCTGATTATTAATATAGTGAACCCTTCCCTTTTAGGGAGGCAGCGTGGCCAAGTGGTTTAGGGCGCTGGATTTGAAATTTGGAGGTCCCTGGTTCAAATCCTCCACCCTACTGCTATCTGGATTTGTTCTCGGTGGTCCCGAGTTCAACTCCTCGACCACGTTGTGCAAATAGCCAACTGGTCAGCCTCCCACCAGTTGGGATTCTTAATAGTTTGTGTTCTGTTTGCTATATTTAGTTACTTATTTACAGTGTCCCCAATTAGCACCACAGTGCTAAATACGCTCGACACTTAAATAAAGTTATTATTATTATTATATTATTATTAACTCTCAGGGGAATCGAAAAAATAATTCAACAGCATGAGTTCGAAATAGCAGATATTAAATGATTGAGGAATAAATCCAAAGGGTAATGGTTTTGAATTTAAAATAAAAATTTGAAATAACCAAATTACAGGGGTTCGACTGCATTTAATAGCTTTCAACATAGAATCACAATGTCTTAACTTTATTACATTATTGCTGTTATCTCAACATCATTATGAATTATGGCTTTAGTACAAATTTTTTATTACATTGTTTTGATTTCATTTGCCAGATTGATACTTCTGCTAGATAAGGAAACTCTTCACTTATTGGCAGATAATCCAAGGGTAAGTGCTATTATGTTTGATTCTTGAAATTAGCGGTAATACTCCATTTTTCTAGTCTGAGTCTAACGTAGAGTATGAGATGTTTGCAGTCAGTACTAAGATGATTTGTTTTTATTTTCATGGTGGCCAGTGATAATAATAATAACAATAAAAAGATTTATATAGTGCCAGTATCCTAATGTTCAAAGGCTCTTTACAATATCAGCCAAATCTAAAAATTAAAACCATTTGTCTGAAATATTTACAGAACAGCTTTTTTAAAAAGAACTGTTGCAAGTCTATTTTTTAAATACGGACAAAGGCAAACTACGTTACTATATTAATTTTCTTACTTCAAATGGTGAAGCATTCCATAGACAAGTGTAGGTGCTGTCACGGAGAAGGATCTTGCACCATAGACTCGCCATAAGCCAACAAATCCCCTACCACATGTATCATGTGGGCTTAGGAAAAAGCTGATTGCTCTTTTGTGGCCTCTTTCTGACGTGTTCCCATCAAGAAAAACTCAAGATGCCTAAACACCAACCCAAGAAATTCCATGCTGATGTAGATGCTTATTACTGGCAAAAACAAAATTTCAACCAATTCATTTAGCATAATTTCTGTTCATCCATCTTTTCTCGTTGTCAACTATTATTTTCTTCTTGATTTGATTTGTTAGATTGCAGATTTCTTGCCCAGTCTCAAAGAGACATTTCTTCAGCAGTACAAAACCAACTCTGTCACTAAGGTTGGTAATTTATTGAATCTTACTTTATAAAACATAAAATAATTTTTTTTTATCTTATCTAAGTGAGAATTAAGTTGTAGTTAGTACGATTTAATCATCACATGAGCCTCTTTTTAAGGTTTCGCAGGTGAATTTTATCAAGTCACCCTTGGGTGGTGTCCCATTCAGCGTTGAGAGAGACAACAAACAGAATTTTCCAACAGAAAGGGCTTTCCACAACTTCAATAAGCAAAGGTAAGCCAACGTAAGATATCTAAAATGAGTTTTAATAGCAAAGTTTACAGTTCTGTTCCTATCCAGCTACAGATGCACGAAAATAATAATTTCGGCCATTTTCTGCATCAAACTAGTGCAACAAAATGATCAAACTCTGAGCAGGGCTCGAAATTGCGACCAATATGGTCGCCAATGCGACTAACTTTTTCTCCTTGGCGACTAAAATGTTTGTTTAGTCGCCAGTTTGGCGACCTTTTGCAAGATTTAGAAGTACAATAAAGCATTAAAGTTAAAATAAACATCGTCCTGCTTTGCGTTCGTCGTAAAAGAATGGGCCAAATCGCATAAAAAAGCCACGTTCCCTCTAAACTTTACGGACTCCTGTTCGCAATATTTTCTGCGACGGCATTAGAGTTTCTCTCCCTGGAACCACACAGGAGCAGCAGGAGCCACAGAATTTTTCAAAAAGACCGCAGAACGATAGCAATTTTGAGAAGAAAAGGTAAGCTTTAAAATCAAAGGTAATCAAGTGTTTAGATGAAGCTTGGCGAAAATTACAATTTATAGCGTTGTTTTGTTGATTGGGGAACACGTCAGAAAAGAGGCCACAAAAAATGAGCAAATCAGCCTTGTTTCCTAAGCCCACAATGATACATGTGGTAGGGGGATTTGTTGGCTTTTATGGCGATAGGGCCTATGGGTGCAAAGATTCCTTCTCCGTGACAGGCACCTACCACTTGTCTAATGGAAATGCCTCACCAATTTGAAGTAAGAAAATTAATATAGTAAACGTAGTTTGCCTTTGTCCGTATTTAAAAAATAGACTTGCAACAGTTCTTTTTAAAAAGCTGTTCTGTAAATATTTCAGACAAATGGTTTTAATTTTTAGATTTGGGCTGATATGTAAAGAGCCTTCTGAACATTAGGATACTGGCACTATATAAATCTTTTTATTGTTATTGATTATTATCACTGGCCACCATGAAAATAAAAACAAATCATCTAGTACTGACTGCAAACATCTCATACTCTACGTTAGACTCAGACTAGAAAAATGAGTATTACCGCAATTTTCAAGAATCAAAACATAATAGCACTTACCCTTGGATATCTCTGCCAATAAGTGAAGAGTTTCCTTATCTAGCAGAAAGTATCAAATCTGGCAAATGAAATCAAAACATGTAATAAAAATTTGTACTAAAGCCATAATTCATAATGATGTTGAGATAACAGCAATAATGTAATAAAGTTAAGACATTGGATTCTATGTTGAAAGCTATTAAATGCAGTCGAACCCCGTAATTTGGTTATTTCAAATTTTTATTTTAAATTCAAAACCATTACCCTTTGGATTTATTTCCTCAATCATTTTTAATATCTGCTATTTCGAAACTCATGCTGTAGTGGAAGTGTTTTTTTTCGATATCCCCTGAGAGTTAATAATAATAATAATAAGTAATAATAACTTTATTTATAGTGTTTCGAGCGTATTTTCTTTAGCCCTGTTGGTTGCTAAATTGGGGTACACTCTAGTAAATTAATGTAAACTAAATATAGCTAAACAGAAACACAAAAAAAAACTATTAAGAATCCCAACCTGGTGGGAGGCTGACCAGTTGGCTATTTACACAACGCGGTCGAGGAGTTGAACTCAGGACTACCGAGAACAAATCCAGATAGCAGTAGGGTGGAGGATTTGAACCAGGGACCTCCAGATTTCAGATCCAGCGCCCTAAACCACTTGGCCACGCTGCCTCCCTAAAAGGGAAGGGTTCACTAATATTAATAATCAGGACTCCACACCTTTGAATCTCTTGAAGAACTGCCACAGCAAAGTAGGCACAATTATGAATGGAGCCCAGAATATTTTGGCTGTGCATTTCACCTAGTGTACAAGAAGTAAATGATTAAATTAAATGTACAAGTAGGTTAACTGCAGGAAAACGATCAGGATCCCTGGAAGGGTGGTACAAGGGCAAGCACAGTAAGCAGGAGCGGTAGGTGATGCGAAAAAACATGAGTTCGAAAATAAGCAGATATTAACGGATTGAGAGGAATAAATCCCAAAGGGTAATGGTTTTGAATTTTAAATACAAATTTTGAAATCAACCAAATTTACAGGGGTTCGACTGCCATTTAATAGCTCTCACACTATAGAATCACAATGGTCCTTTAACTTTATTACATATATTTGCTGTTATCCTCAACGATCCATTATGAATTATGGCTTTAAGTACAAAGTTTTTTATTACATTGTTTTGATCTTTCAAAAAAAAATTTGGCCAGATTGATACTTCTGCTAGATAGGAACACTCTTCCCTTATTGGCGAGATAACTTCCAAGGGTAAGTTGCTTATTATCTGTTTGATTCTTGCAATTTAGCGGTAATACTCCATTTTTTCTCGTCTGAGTCTAACGTTAGAGTATGTGAGATGTTTTGCAGTCAGTACTAAGTATGATTTGTTTTTATTTTCCATGGTGATGGCCAGTGATCAATAATAAGAACAATAAACGATTTATATAGTGCCAGTCTCCTAATGTTTCAAAGGCTGCTTTAACAATATCGGCCAAATCTAAAAATTAAAACCATTTGTCTGAAAATATTTTACCAGAAACAGCCTTTTTTAAATAAGACACTGTTGCAAGTCTATTGTTTTAATGACGGATCAAAGGCAAACTACGTTTACTATAATTAAATTTTTCTTACCTTCAAATGGGTGAAGCTTCCATAGACCAGTGTAGGTGCTGTCACGGAGAAGGGATTTCTTCGCACCATAGACTCGCCATAAGCCAACAAAATCCCCTACCACACATGTATCATGTGGGCTTAGGTAAAAAAAGCTGATTGCTCTTGTTGTGGCCCTCTTCTGGGACGGTGTGTCCCAATCAACAAAACAACGCTATAAATTGTAATTTTCGCCAAGCTTCATCTAAACACTTGATTACCTTTGATTTTAAAGCTTACCTTTTCTTCTCAAAATTGCTATCGTTCTGCGGTCTTTTTGAAAAATTCTGTGGCTCCTGCTGCTCCTGTGTGGTTCCAGGGAGAGAAACTCTAATGCCGTCGCAGAAAATATTGCGAACAGGAGTCCGTAAAGTTTAGAGGGAACGTGGCTTTTTTATGCGATTTGGCCCATTCTTTTACGACGAACGCAAAGCAGGACGATGTTTATTTTAACTTTAATGCTTTATTGTACTTCTAAATCTTGCAAAAGGTCGCCAAACTGGCGACTAAACAAACATTTTAGTCGCCAAGGAGAAAAAGTTAGTCGCATTGGCGACCATATTGGTCGCAATTTCGAGCCCTGCTCAGAGTTTGATCATTTTGTTGCACTAGTTTGATGCAGAAAATGGCCGAAATTATTATTTTCGTGCATCTGTAGCTGGATAGGAACAGAACTGTAAACTTTGCTATTAAAACTCATTTTAGATATCTTACGTTGGCTTACCTTTGCTTATTGAAGTTGTGGAAAGCCCTTTCTGTTGGAAAATTCTGTTTGTTGTCTCTCTCAACGCTGAATGGGACACCACCCAAGGGTGACTTGATAAAATTCACCTGCGAAACCTTAAAAAGAGGCTCATGTGATGATTAAATCGTACTAACTACAACTTAATTCTCACTTAGATAAGATAAAAAAAAATTATTTTATGTTTTATAAAGTAAGATTCAATAAATTACCAACCTTAGTGACAGAGTTGGTTTTGTACTGCTGAAGAAATGTCTCTTTGAGACTGGGCAAGAAATCTGCAATCTAACAAATCAAATCAAGAAGAAAATAATAGTTGACAACGAGAAAAGATGGATGAACAGAAATTATGCTAAATGAATTGGTTGAAATTTTGTTTTTGCCAGTAATAAGCATCTACATCAGCATGGAATTTCTTGGGTTGGTGTTTAGGCATCTTGAGTTTTTCTTGATGGGAACACGTCAGAAAGAGGCCACAAAAGAGCAATCAGCTTTTTCCTAAGCCCACATGATACATGTGGTAGGGGATTTGTTGGCTTATGGCGAGTCTATGGTGCAAGATCCTTCTCCGTGACAGCACCTACACTTGTCTATGGAATGCTTCACCATTTGAAGTAAGAAAATTAATATAGTAACGTAGTTTGCCTTTGTCCGTATTTAAAAAATAGACTTGCAACAGTTCTTTTTAAAAAAGCTGTTCTGTAAATATTTCAGACAAATGGTTTTAATTTTTAGATTTTGGCTGATATTGTAAAGAGCCTTTGAACATTAGGATACTGGCACTATATAAATCTTTTTATTGTTATTATTATTATCACTGGCCACCATGAAAATAAAAACAAATCATCTTAGTACTGACTGCAAACATCTCATACTCTACGTTAGACTCAGACTAGAAAAATGGAGTATTACCGCTAATTTCAAGAATCAAACATAATAGCACTTACCCTTGGATTATCTGCCAATAAGTGAAGAGTTTCCTTATCTAGCAGAAGTATCAATCTGGCAAATGAAATCAAAACAATGTAATAAAAAATTTGTACTAAAGCCATAATTCATAATGATGTTGAGATAACAGCAATAATGTAATAAAGTTAAGACATTGTGATTCTATGTTGAAAGCTATTAAATGCAGTCGAACCCCTGTAATTTGGTTATTTCAAATTTTTATTTTAAATTCAAAACCATTACCCTTTGGATTTATTCCTCAATCATTTAATATCTGCTATTTCGAACTCATGCTGTTGAATTATTTTTTCGATTCCCCTGAGAGTTAATAATAATATAATAATAATAATAACTTTATTTAAGTGTCGAGCGTATTTAGCACTGTGGTGCTAATTGGGGACACTGTAAATAAGTAACTAAATATAGCAAACAGAACACAAACTATTAAGAATCCCAACTGGTGGGAGGCTGACCAGTTGGCTATTTGCACAACGTGGTCGAGGAGTTGAACTCGGGACCACCGAGAACCAATCCAGATAGCAGTAGGGTGGAGGATTTGAACCAGGGACCTCCAAATTTCAAATCCAGCGCCCTAAACCACTTGGCCACGCTGCCTCCCTAAAAGGGAAGGGTTCACTATATTAATAATCAGGACTCCACACCTTTGAATCTCTTGAAGAACTGCCACAGCAAAGTAGGCACAATTATGAATGGAGCCCAGAATATTTTGGCTGTGCATTTCACCTAGTGTACAAGAAGTAAATGATTAAATTAAATGTAAATTAGGTTAACTGCAGGAAAACGATCAGGATCCCCTGGAAGGGTGGTACAAGGCAGCAAAGAGCAGGAGGTGGAAATGCACAGCCAAAATAACTTCTGGGCTCCCATTTCATAATTGTGCCTACTTTTGCTGTGGCAGTTCTTCAAGGAGATTCCAAAGGGTGGTATGGGAGTCCTGATTATTAATCTAGTTGAACCCTTCCCTTTTGAGGAGGCAGCATGGTCAGAGTGGTTTAGGGTGCTGGATTTGAAATCTGGAGGTCCCTGATTCAAATCCTCCATCCTACTTCTATCTGGATTTGTTCTCGGTTGTCCCGAGTTCAACTCCTCGACTGCGTTATGTAAATAGCCAACTGGTAAGCCTCCCGCCAGTTGGGATTCTTAGCAGTTTATGTCATATTTACATTATTTGGTTATTTATTTACAGTGTTCCCAATTAGCACAACAGTGCTAAGATACCGCTCGACACTGAAATTAAAGTTATTATTATTATTATATTTCTTATTAACGCTCCAGGGGAATCGAAAAAATACTTCAACAGCATGAGTGTCGAAATAGCCAGATATTAAATGATTTGAGGCATATAAGCCAAAGGGTACTGGTTTTTGATTTTAGAATACAAATTTGAAATAACCAAATTACAGGGTGGTCGACTGCCATTTACTATAGCTTTTTCCAACATAGAATCGACCAATAGTCTTTAACTTTATATACATTATGGCTGGTATACTTCAACATTCCATTATGAATTATGGCTTTTAGTTAGTACAAAATTTCTTTATCTACATTGTTTGTGATTTCATTGCATGATTGATACTTTCTGCTTAGATAAGGGAAACTCTTCACTTATTGGGGCCAGATAATCCAAGGGTGAGTGCGATTATGTTTTGATTCTTGGGAAATTAAAGCGGTAATGACTCCATTTTCTCGAGTCTGAGTCCTAACGTAAGAGTATGAGATGTTTGGCAAGTCAGTACTAAGAATCTGATTTGTTTTTATTTTTCATGGTGGCCAGTGATAATAATAATAACAATAAAAAGATTTATATAGTTGCCAGTATCCCTAATGTTTCAAAGGCTCTTGGACAATATCAGCCAACAATCTAAAATTTAAAACCATTTGTCCTGAAATATTTACAGAAAACAGCTTTTTTTTAAAAGAACTGTTGCAAGTCCCTATGTTTTTAAATACTGGACAAAGGCAAACTACGTTTCTATGATTGAATTTTTCCTTTACTTCAAAATGGTGAAAGCATTCCATAGGACAAGGGGGGTGTAAGGTTGCTGTCACAGGAGAAGGATCTTGCCACCCATAGACTCGCCATAAGCCAAACAAAATCCCCTAACCGCATGGTATCCTGTGGGCTTAGGAAACAGCTGATTGACTCTTCTGTGGCCCTCGTTTCGGACGTGTTCCCCAATCACACAAAACAAACGCTTATAAAATTGTAATTTTCGCCAAGGCTTCATCTAAACACTTGATTACCTTTGATTTTAAAGCTTACCTTTTCTTCTCAAAATTGCTATCGTTCTGCGGTCTTTTTGAAAAATTCTGTGGCTCCTGCTGCTCCTGTGTGGTTCCAGGGAGAGAAACTCTAATGCCGTCGCAGAAAATATTGCGAACAGGAGTCCGTAAAGTTTAGAGGGAACGTGGCTTTTTTATGCGATTTGGCCCATTCTTTTACGACGAACGCAAAGCAGGACGATGTTTATTTTAACTTTAATGCTTTATTGTACTTCTAAATCTTGCAAAAGGTCGCCAAACTGGCGACTAAACAAACATTTTAGTCGCCAAGGAGAAAAAAGTTAGTCGCATTGGCGACCATATTGGTCGCAATTTCGAGCCCTGCTCAGAGTTTGATCATTTTGTTGCACTAGTTTGATGCAGAAAATGGCCGAAATTATTATTTTCGTGCATCTGTAGCTGGATAGGAAACAGAACTGTAAACTTTGCTATTAAAACTCATTTTAGATATCTTACGTTGGCTTACCTTTGCTTATTGAAGTTGTGGAAAGCCCTTTCTGTTGGAAAATTCTGTTTGTTGTCTCTCTCAACGCTGAATGGGACACCACCCAAGGGTGACTTGATAAAATTCACCTGCGAAACCTTAAAAAGAGGCTCATGTGATGATTAAATCGTACTAACTACAACTTAATTCTCACTTAGATAAGATAAAAAAAAATTATTTTATGTTTTATAAAGTAAGATTCAATAAATTACCAACCTTAGTGACAGAGTTGGTTTTGTACTGCTGAAGAAATGTCTCTTTGAGACTGGGCAAGAAATCTGCAATCTAACAAATCAAATCAAGAAGAAAATAATAGTTGACAACGAGAAAAGATGGATGAACAGAAATTATGCTAAATGAATTGGTTGAAATTTTGTTTTTGCCAGTAATAAGCATCTACATCAGCATGGAATTTCTTGGGTTGGTGTTTAGGCATCTTGAGTTTTTCTTGATGGGAACACGTCAGAAAGAGGCCACAAAAGAGCAATCAGCTTTTTCCTAAGCCCACATGATACATGTGGTAGGGGATTTGTTGGCTTATGGCGAGTCTATGGTGCAAGATCCTTCTCCGTGACAGCACCTACACTTGTCTATGGAATGCTTCACCATTTGAAGTAAGAAAATTAATATAGTAACGTAGTTTGCCTTTGTCCGTATTTAAAAAATAGACTTGCAACAGTTCTTTTTAAAAAAGCTGTTCTGTAAATATTTCAGACAAATGGTTTTAATTTTTAGATTTTGGCTGATATTGTAAAGAGCCTTTGAACATTAGGATACTGGCACTATATAAATCTTTTTATTGTTATTATTATTATCACTGGCCACCATGAAAATAAAAACAAATCATCTTAGTACTGACTGCAAACATCTCATACTCTACGTTAGACTCAGACTAGAAAAATGGAGTATTACCGCTAATTTCAAGAATCAAACATAATAGCACTTACCCTTGGATTATCTGCCAATAAGTGAAGAGTTTCCTTATCTAGCAGAAGTATCAATCTGGCAAATGAAATCAAAACAATGTAATAAAAATTTGTACTAAAGCCATAATTCATAATGATGTTGAGATAACAGCAATAATGTAATAAAGTTAAGACATTGTGATTCTATGTTGAAAGCTATTAAATGCAGTCGAACCCTGTAATTTGGTTATTTCAAATTTTTATTTTAAATTCAAAACCATTACCCTT
>JAHPZR010030704.1:0-23078 GCA_019787425.1 Platygyra sinensis
TGAGATTGAGCAGGATAATTGTTTTATTATTCAACAAATTGATAACAAAATTGATTTCCAAGCTCATAACGTTTTTAAACCTTTCTGTCAACATTTTTTCACTTCGCTTTTTCTTCCCACGTACGAAGCTACGTATATCGCCGAATATCTGTTCCCTACGGATGACAGATATTGAGAGCATCATGACCATATTTGGATAGTGTTACAATTTGTTGAATAATAAGCACAGATATTTGTCCATGGACATTATCCATTCTGAGAGGCGAATGGTTTTCTGAAAGCTTAAATCAAGGAAAACTGTGAGCTTTGAGGAAAAATCACAACGTACAAGGACAAATATGCAAACATATATGATTTTTCAAAGTCAGATGGATGCTATTGTGTTTATTATCCTTCAAATATTTTTTGCAACACACATGGTTTTGAAAATTGGGGAACGTAACTCGGATATTCCCCAAGTTTTGTTAGGGAATATTCAGTTGTGTAATGTATTAAGATCAATTGCGCAAGCAAAAATATTTGATGGATTATAACTATTTTTTTGCACCACTGTTAAATTTAAGAAGGTTAGGAACAAACGAAGATTCCAAACCTTAAGCTCTAAAAGTGGTTGCAGTCGCTCATGAGAGGCGATTGCTTACAAGTTAGAGGTTCCAAACATAGTAATTAGTGAACTAGAAACTTTTGGAATTTTGGAAATCAGGTTGCTGAAGGGAGGTGGTTGCAACCAGAGGTTTGATTGTAGTTGATGTGAGAAAGATTACTTCATATAGGTCAAGTATTTCTTTTTGTGCATGATTATCGGTCACGTCTGTGATCATGTGGAAAAAATCTGTCACCCTTTTTTTTTCAAATTCATTCAACCTGCAGGATGGCATGAACAAGGAAAACCCAGCTAGGTAACCTTATGAACTAGTGGGATGTTCAAAGGTGGTAAAATAGCCCATCAATAAACATTGAATAACAGTAACCATAGTTTTGACCACTTGTTTTAATCATACTATGTTGTAAGCAAATGTCCTTTCAACAGCCACTTATATATTACATACTTTTTTCATGGACCATTGTAGAGAACTTAGACTGGGCCTGACTCCACTTTTGTTGGCTGCAAGAGAAGGACATGAGGCTATATTCGAAGAGCTTGTAAGATGTGGTGCTAACATGAATTCCCGTACAAATCTTGGTGAAGACATTCGGTATTTGGCTTGGCAGCAAGGAAACATGGCAGTTGTAAACATAATTGACCAGCAAGCATTCCTCAATCAACCAAATTATTTGCTTCGAAGTGATCCTGGTCTTCTTCCTGATACCAATGAACTTGCTGAGGAGAAGGTTCAGGGCTGGCTTCAGGGTAAACATGGGATCCCAAACACTGGGATCCGTGATGGTCCGGAAGCGTTTAAAAAGTTGATGAGCAGTCAGAACAAAAATGGCAAGCCAGTGAGGATTCCCACTATAATGGGAAAACAGGAAAGGATAAGCCATATTGTGGGAAGCCCACATCTGCCCTCAAACGCTCCAGGAACTCCTGAAGGCAATGTTGGTAGTTTTGAAGAGCACTTCTTTATAAACTGTGGCAGAACGGTTGAAAGTGCCAGTTTGCATAGACAGTTACAGAAAGTGAACAGCTTTGACAATGAAAACAACAGAGGCTGTCGAGTCCAAACCAATGGAATACTGCCAAACAAACCAACTGTTGCTAGCTTTCTGCAGGAATTAAAATTGACAAAATATATTCCTATGTTGGACAAGCAAGATGTGGATTTTGGTACATTACTGACTCTTACTGATAGTGACCTTAAAGAAATCGGGATTTCATTGCTTGGACCAAGAAAGAAAATACAAACAGCACTTTCTCGTTGGAAGGAACAAAATGAGCATTCAAATATAACATCTAACAGTCAATGTCTGGATAAACTTCAATGGCAGGCTAGTCAAACAGAGGCACAGCTTTACCTTGCAACATCTGAAGTGCAGAAACTCCAGAAACAGCTGGTTCAAGAAAAGGACTTGCGACTTTTTGAGGAGGGATGTCTTATAGAAGAAAAAGCAAAACGACAGGAGATTTACATAAGGGTGGGCAAGCTAGAAGAACAGTGGAAGCAAATTCAAGGCGAAGTGGAGATATTAAAAGCCCTAGGTCAAGAAATGAAAGGAAACTATGACTTGTCTCCGGAACAAGCTAAAGAATTATGTAGTAAATTGGAAAGCTCAGTAGCAAATCTGGACAACTTTGTCCACTTAGGTATAACTGGAACTAGCACTATTTTAGGTGGGCATCAGTACAGTCAATCAGGAAATTCCTCTGAATCCTCGGGTAATTCAAGTTCTTAACCCTCCTTTCTCAGCCCTTGTCAGCAAGCAGACAGCTCTAATCTCCCTTCCGCCTGGCCTTGGGAGATTTGGGTTCAAGATTACTCTAGTTGTGCAGCTGTTACTTTCCTTGCAAGAGTGACAGCTGGCACTCCAGTCAAAAAATATAAGTCTGATGTGAATGTGAAGCCCAGCTTGGGTATTGCCCATTGGTTGTTCTCAAGGGAGAGTGAGATCTCCTACATGTACTTAAAGCAGAGAACTGGGATAGTAGGACTTGTATGAAGACTTAGAGCCCGTTATCTTAAAAGTTAGAAATACTCTCAGAAGTTATCATCATTGTTAGGCCTATCTCATCTGATTCATTTTTGTCTTAGTTATCTACCTCTCATAACCTTCTACGTTGACCTCAATTAATTACATAGCTGTTTCTATAGACTTATTCTGTTTTCATATTTACTTATTTTTTTCTTTATCTGTAGTTTTTAATGTGTAATCTATTTTTCTTTCAATGATTATCCTGGCCTGCCTCGATTAGCGTTGCTATCTGCAGAGCCAGGGAATTAAGACTTAATTGAGAAGTAACAAAATATTGTTGACAGTTTTGTTGTTGTTGTTTGACTAGGGGGGGGGGACTGGGACAATAAACTCTCAGGCTAAGAAATCAGCAACAGGATGTGGTTATCAAACTTGGAAAGAAGCCACTAATCATTGGATCATTGCCTCTTCAATAATTAAAGGAGCGCAGTCACGGCATCTTGAGTTATTTTGAACATCAAAAAAAATAACCGTTAAATTGAAGGAAACCTAAAAATAACACTTAATTTGTAAAGATAGAAAAACATCAAAGAGACGATAATAAACCATAAAGGAACAAGGATGGTTAAGGATGGAGAAGATTGACGCGGACTGCAAACAACGAATTTGAAAAGTTGTGCTAAGCTTTTCAAACGTGACTGAGCCCCTTTAAGTATGCTATTGTATTATATTAATTGTATGCAGAGTGCCATTGCCTAGAAATGTTGAAGCCAAAAAAATTTTAATTTTTGTTTTGTTTTTTTTTTGCTTCAACTTTTCTTGCCTGACTTAATAGCAACTCTATTGGGACTGGCCTTCCTCTTGTTGAAAAAATATGTAAGTGGTAGTCCCCTTTTTAAGGCTAGTTTTCTCTCGGGACCAAGTTGGAATCGTAGTCAGAGTCACAAGAGCACTTATGACCTAGTGAAAGTCAAATATTGGAGTTGTATGGGGAGTGATAAGCTCGACAAAATCGGAGTCTGAAGAATCAGAATGTTCCGGTTTCTTCCGATTCTATTTATGACTCCATTGCCCGAGGGGGTACTTAACAAAGTTTAATACAGGGAGGTTCTGCCCCGTGGTCCAACCCCTTACCCTTTTATATACCATTTTGGCAGAAAAGGTACCCCTTTTATATACCTTTTATTGAAAAAAGGTGCCCCTTTCACATACCTACTTTTGGAAGTCTTGCTCTCATTTTCATGTAGTCCTTAATAAATAAGCTGATACAGCCATAAGGGGCATCTATTCAAAATATTATAATTAAAGGCCCTTTTAAATACCTAAATGACCAATTTCCCTACTCTTTTATATACCTCAACTTG
This sequence comes from Platygyra sinensis, assembly GCA_019787425.1. NCBI lineage: Eukaryota > Metazoa > Cnidaria > Anthozoa > Scleractinia > Merulinidae > Platygyra > Platygyra sinensis. The sequence continues at coordinate 3,936 of JAHPZR010030704.1, forward strand.
TGAAATCCCTACCCTTTTATATACTTGAAACCTGAAAAAGGTACCCCTTTCGGGCAGAGCCTCCCTGTATAGGCAATTATAGGGAGTACCCACCCCCACCAGGCTCCATTGCTTATGATCCTGAAAACTAGATTGTCAGAGTTGAAAGTAGAAATGGAAGAAACAACTAATCACAAGGCCCTTAATCCCTATTTAATGGTCACTAGCAAAAACCAGGAATGCCATTATGATAATGTTCCAAGACACTACTAATTTCCACACACTACTAACCGAAAATAAATGTACTATGAACTGCTCACCATAGTAGATGGTGTAATTTGAGAGTGATTTGAACCTTCGGAAGTATATTCAATGATACAGTTTTTGATCTCGAGTTGCACTCTGCAGATAATGGCTGATGAGTTAGCAGGTGAATGTTCTGATACTTCTTTTAGTTAACAAATAAAGAAGCCTAAGCCATGTATTACACTGTGATAAAACACGATGGTCATTTGGGAACATGAGGGAAATGTAGAAAACACGAGCCACAGGTGAGTGTTTTCTATATTTTCTCGAGTGTTCGCAAATGACCGGAATGTTTTATCACAGTGTAATACACGGCTTAGGCTTCTTCATTTGCTTTAAAATATACATTTTCCACAAGCGAAACAATACAAATGCACTTTTTGTATGTTTTATGCTTTGATGGAATGTGGGTTTTTGACCAATCACAGCGCATGCAGGGTCCTATCTATATTTTAACAGTTAATAGAGAGCCACCAGATGTGCAACTGCAGGTCCAAAAGTTCTGCCATTTACAGTTTTACCCATTTTTTTTTTTTTTTTTTTTTTTTTTTTTTCAGGTGGGAGAGGGAATGGTGGCATGCCCATGCAAGTTAACCTGGACTCTCTTTTTGCTGCCTGGGTTTCTCCTGGGAAAAAAGGGAGAGCTGACTTAGAGGGACTGGACTTTACCAAAGTGCTATTTTTTTTGTTCGCCACCTTGATACAATACAATATTAGACTACAGAGATATGCTAAAAGAATGGTAGGAAAGCCCAAAGAAACCATGGGGCTTATGCATTGTGGGCTTTCCATACTAAATAACTACAGATGAACTAAATATTAATAGATAAACTGAGCGGCGAATGCAGGGTAATAATAGTAATAGTGAAACGAAAAGAGGGTGGAGAGAAAGGAACAGTTAAGTGAAAAGTAGTTTCTTCAGATTTTTTTTGAAGTTGACACACTGAACTTACAACGTCTGGACTAAGCGAATTAAAAGCAAGGGACCTTGGTATTGAAACGAGAAACGTCCTGTATTAGTTCTGCGCTTAGGAACAAGAAAGGAACTGGCATTCCTGGTATCATAATCGTGAACCTGGTTCCTTTGTAGAAATGCCATACTCTTGGAGGCAAGGCAACTCAGAACAAGTCAACAATGACTATTACTGTAAATAGCATTAGTCAAGGGTTTTATTAAGGGCTGGACACCACACAAACGGACCGGCGGTAAGGATGATTTTGCCTGCCACGTTTGACCATCTACTGGAAGGTTTTTCTTATAGTACCCTGCAAGCAGAGTCTCCCTCGATCTTACTAAGTAGACAAATCTTCCCAATTTGTCTAGGAAGATTGAAGGAGACTCTGCTCACAATTCTGCTCGCTGTTCAAATAGTTTTGCCCACCGCATTTGTGAAAACCAGTTATCCTCACGCTGGAAATGCCAAGTAAAGCCTTATGGAAAGGGAGGGATTTTACTTCGCATTTCAAGTACAGTTCCACAAACCAAGAAGTTTTTATTATAAATTTATAATAAAAATTATCATTGGTTCAATTGGTCCTTGTTTTTCTTTATTTGCCAATAATTATATTTTAACTGATATCTTTTTGAGGGAACCCAAGGTGACAGTAAGATTTAATGTCTTATTTATAACAACAGCAAATAAAAATTAGTATAGAGCATCATACCAAATAGTTTTCAATTACACTCATAAATCATATGAATTGTAATTGGTGACAGGGACTCGCTTGATGTCCTGGGATACATCTAATAATTACAATTCCTTAATTCACACAGTAAATGCCACAGTTGGTACATGAACATCATCCAGAACACCTTCAAAATCCCATCTTTTCCTTTTGACAGCAAATTGAAAACTTATCCTCCTGACCTCGAATAAACCATCTTGGAGCTACATGCATTTTGAACAAGATCAAAGTACTAGATGATCAATACAGATGTAACCCATTATTTCATAAGCATTGCAAATTTTGAATTGTTTTGCAATTTGATTGTTTAACTGTTACTATCATCTCAAAAATCGAAAATTTCAATGACATCAGATCTCCGAAAGAATTAGAGGTATTATCACAATTAGAACATCGCTAGATTCTAGTAAACTATCCATCCTAGACCAGAAGTGAAGCAGCTCTTGGCTTGTAATTCTGATTGCCGTCATAGCTTGTTTGTTGTTGTTCTCTCAACAGAACTTTTAGGGTTCTTCAAGCACGTCATGGGTCCCATCAGGGGAAAGATAACTTGCTCAAAATGTAGACTGTTTACAGCCCTCTATTTTCTCATCTTTTTATTTTTATTCGATGAACGCCTGGACAGAATCACAAGAGAACTGGACACCAGTGCAAAACAAAAGACAACTGGGTAGGGGGTGGGACCTGGAAAAAATGGTCTATTCTTCTATTCATATTCTATTCTTTTACTCGTCTTGCTTGCTTTGTTCGCAGACCCCACCCTCCAACCTCATGTGCTTCGCTCACTTTTTCTTGTGCATGCATATAATATAGAGAGGCAGTGAACAGTCTACCACTATTGGGCAGAACATATCCATAAAATTTATTTTTTTATACATTTGCAATTCCCCAAAATAATAAAATACACTCTGTTCTTCTTTAGGACTTGTCCATTGTATTAAAATAGTGTCTGGTATATTGTCCCATAAATACCTTGGGTTTTAGGTGAATCAACTCTTGGCAAATTTTCACTATTAATGCCTCAATTTCAAATTAAATATTAATGTCTAAATTGTTCTTGCAACCCCTATGACTTGTCAGCAACCAGACTTGCCCACAAGTAGCCTGTAAACGTAGATGTGTTTCCAGCTGTCCATTGTCTCTGCTGAAAGTAATGGCATTATTATTGGAGACAAGTGTCTGCATTCACAGGCTAGCCCACTAGTCAAGCTGAAAAGCCAAGCTCGAGAAAGCAAAAACTGTCTGTGACATTCAAAAATTGAATTACTAAATGCAGCTGGACTACTTACAAATACAAAGGAATTTAAAATGAATATTTCAGAATTTTGGATGAATATTCAGATTGGCATTACTGGACAATAATCAACACTATCCACGTTTTTATTGCGCACCTACAACAATCTGAATTCCTTAAAATGCCTAATGATGAAGTTGTCAATTTTACGAGACTGAGGTAGAAAACTTATGTGCTATAAATACCTCGAACTGCAGGGCCAGAGCTAGTAACAGGCAAACTGAGGCACTTACCTCAGTTATTTAGATTTTGTTTGTTCCTTGTAGTCCCTAACACCCTAAAATACCTAAGAAAAGAATTAAACCCTGGCCATTGCTTCAGTCATTTTTTTCATGGACTTATGCCTCAGTCATAATATTGCTCTTGCTATGATCCTGAACTGGAAAATGTCTAACTTCAACTGTAGAACATATCTTAAGACTTAAGATTTAATAACTTAAATTTCTACAAGTCTTTCTGTGTATTATTTAATCACTGCCATCCAGTTATATTGATGAAAATTCTTAACTTGTTCCCCAGATCAGAGAATAAACATTCTCCAGCTTAAACCATTGCACCCTTGGACACAAGAACACTTTAAGAAGTACTATAAAGTTACTTTCATAACTTTCATAAAAATAATTATTTAAAACTAGTGGTAAATGTCTTGACATACTGACAATAAAATTATAATTATAGTAAAACTTTGATTCCAAGCCCTGACCTTAGATAACACTTTCTAAGGATTTTGCAGTTTGCTTAGAAATAAGTTCTTTAAAATCTGATAAATTTTGTACCCTAAATAAATAATGATCAACCTTGATTTTATAAGCAAATTGATTGATGGACGGACTGATCTGATCTTTTTTGGGAGAGAAAAAATAATACTAACCGAGCTTATTTAGCCAACACCACCAAACATGAATGTTTTAGAAACTAATTATTTTTACATACATATGATTTTTTTTAATTTTACAATAATGTTGTAATAATTATATAGTAATAATTTTACAATAAATATAATTCAACTCTTTGTGAATTGTTCAACAATCTGCTGTATGGTGACTGCCACACCTATCACTCCCCCAAGGATTCCAAAGGCAATAAATAAGCAGTCCTTTACTCTGGTCAGTGTTGTGCTAGAATCTTTGCAAAGTACTAGATGAAATACACAAGGTAAAATGAAGCCAAGGGTGGAACTTCCAATAGAACCAACAATAGCACTGACATAGGCAAAATCATCTTTCAAGGCAATAGCAATTCCAGCAGTAGTTAACACAAGAAAGGTCCTAAGCAGATTTTTCTTCCATTTTCTTGCCTGTGTAAATGAAAAATATCTGAAGTTCAGTCGCAAACATAGAAACAAAATGTACATGCATATTCTCTTGGTGTAGAAGACATGCCTCACTCGGTGGGTAATGACCTAAAGTAACCTAACATTTCAATGGATCAACCAGATAACATAGCACAACGGTGGACCCTTGCCTTGCGACCACACCAATAATACGGCCACTTGTTACTATGGCCACTTTATTCTGGTCCAGAGAAAAGCTCAGATAGTCATTTTCTTATTTATAAGCCCTACCTAGGATGAGTAAAATCGTCTGGCGTTAGACAAAAAAAAATCTATAAGTCACTCTTAAGGTGTAAGGGGTTAATGGAGATAGTTTTTAAGCCTTTAAGCCCTAAGGGGTCTCCCTTTGATGTGAAGTATATATGAAATAATTCATGGGTCTCCCTTTGACATGTGAAATTGTCTGGCATTAGAAAGAGTAAAATCACTCTTAAAGTAAAACCACTCTCAGGGTAAAACAGTTAAAGAGCCCCTTTAATATGCATTGGCTACAACATCACCAGATTTCTGTGGCCCATTGGTGATGGTTAACGGGGTTCCACTGTACTTAACTAATTAAAAATAACACAAGGAACAATCAAATTTAAATTATCTTCCCCTGTGGTTTCTTAGGCTTGCAGTGCTTGACTCCTGTTTCTGTAGCATGACAATTGGGATAAAAATAAAAAATGAAGTCTTCCATTATTTAACAGCACACCAGTGTCTGGATTGATGCTAACAGCAATCACAAATCAACCTTATTTAAAAATTTTGATATATAATCAAAGTGTGCCCATATTAGAGCAGTTTCCAACTAAGTACAGGGTAAAATCAAATGATGTAATCACTCTCGCCAATCACAAGACACAGCCCATACAGTGAACCAAAACGATTGAAGTAATTACATCTACAGTGTAGCTGATGACTATGATTTCACTTCTGCAAGGATGAAAAAGTGGCTTGAGTTTTTAACCTTATTGTGCTGTGTACTAGTGATAAATGCAAAACCAACTATTTGATACTCAAATAAGAACCTCCCTTACCACTGACTGTACTTCGGTAAGTTTCTGTGTGCCACCAAAACTTTTCGTTTAAAACAATGCAGGGTTCTATCCAACTGACCAATACTTACTGAATTGCAAACACAAAGTTCTGAAATGTGTGGTTCCAGAACATATCCACCAGGAGGGTTATTATTGGAAATTCCGAGGGGGTAGCTATATATAGGGAGGACTGAAAAGCCATTATTGTTAAAAGAAAGTAACTGAATCAAGCTCAAATTTTCAGGGGAGATACACTGTAGTGGGCCTGGGGGGTTAAAACAAAAAAGGAAACTTCTGTGGGAGACGTATTGTTTTTCTGGAACGCATGATCATTTCTACACTTAACAACCTAGGCAGAATGATTCATATCCTTTTAATTTTTATTATCATTAATTTTTTACTTACAATGCTTTTCTGTTTTGGTATTTCTGGCGCAAGTAACCTTGAAGTCTCGCTGGCTGAATCAAGCATAGCCCCTTGAGACTTTTGACAAGACACATTATTGCCAACTTCTGAGCTTGATTCAATTTCACCATCAGAATTCTCCACTGGGTTACACTCTGAACTAAACAGGCATCCCTCAATTATTTCTATCACGGGAAAGATTTGTAGTGGATACGTCAAGAGTATAGCAAAACATAGCAAGCACCGCACAACTTGAATCAGGACTCCGGAAGGAAAACTTTCTGTGACAATCTGGTTCACTTCTTCTCCATACACTATATATCCAAGTATACCAAAACAGCCTAAAATAACTGAAAGAGTCCCAATGGCAAAGTGTAGGTACAAAGGAAATCTGTGTCTGTTTTCTGCCATACTTGTTTCTATGGGAATCAGCTGAAAACAACAAATAAATAAAAAATTCCATGGTTAGAATTTCAAATTTATTTTATTATCTACAGAATTTTCGCAAAAAGAATGCTTCTGCATTGGGTTTAATTAAGCGAATATGACATCTTGTACCCTTCCATATATTTATTGTGTAGTTCCAGAAAATATCCATACCCCCACCACGGAGGGAATTTCACTTAAGCCCCCCCTCCTCCTTGGAATTTCCATTTTTTGACCAATAAAATAACCCCCCCACCCCTCCGGAATTTCCACTACTATTTTGTACACCCCCCATACCCTCTGGAAAAAATAGTTTTGGCAAGAAAGTGTGTTAAAGTAAAAGTAAACACTCCAAACATTTAGCGATTGGCATTGCACATTACTACTAAATATTCTCAATTGATTGTAACATCTATATCTGAAGATACTCGCAAAGAAAGCATTCAGCACTTTAGTGAAACATGCTTTAAAAGAAAAGATAAAATGTTAGCTTGACAAATTACCTTCCTACACGACTAACTCCCTTAGTTTGTAGGTACAATTTCCATTGGAGGACTGAAAATGAGTGTGGATGAAATTGACACCGTACTTTTACTGCTAACACGATCGCCAACAGACTCGGAACACAAGCCAATTTTGTAGCAAAATTACATACAAATAGAGATAAACAGGGATAAGAAATTCTCAAGTTTGCAAAATCATAACATCATTTCTACCTTTATAAAGAAACTAATTTTCAAGGACGAAATCAACCGACACTTCGAAGACCAATGCGAAAACAAACTAGGCTAGTCTCCAGTGCCTTTCGGTCTGGAAGGTGATTCCATGTGGACTGGTAACAAGTAATGGCGGCCATTTCCACGCAACGGCACGTTCTTCGCATTTGTTAGCTTCCAAAGTGCTTTTTGAAGAGAGAAAATATATTTCAAATATAATGCGAGTCAAATACAAGTATTCAAGTAATTATTTTTCATGTGAAGTTCTACTTAGTAGGTAAGAAAGGATTTTTGAACAGCTTGATCGACACTCAAATCCGTATTGAATCAAAGGACCTCTCGAATCCCTCTGGAAACTAACTCGATCATACAACCCTCCTCCCCTCTGGAATTTCCTGGGTCTTTGACCCCCCCTCCCCTTCGGAATTTCCAATTCTCTCCGTGGTGGGGGTATGGATATTTTCTGGAACCACACATTAAATGTATATGACAGTCTAGTTCAACCATATTGCAACTACTGTAGTGTTACCTGGGGCAAGTGTGGCATTGGTCTCTCTGAAAAGCTTCAAAAGCTCCAAGTCATGCAGCCTGTATTTTAGTGTGTACCCATGAATGGGGTTGGGGGGGAGGGGGACATCCTCCCTTATTTGGGCTATAAAGGGACATGCCACTGGACAGGGTATGGTTTTTTGCCTCGCTGTCCTGAACAGGGTGTACAATTTCACTCGCCTCTGCCCTAACCAGGGTATGGCATTATTTGCCAAGAGATGTTAGCCAGCCATTACAAGGTTATTAATCAACATCAGATCATTTTATGGAAAAGAATGACATTGTTGGGTTTTAGATGCATCAAGCACAATGTCATTGACTGGAATGACTTTTAAATGTTATGACAGTTTAAATTCCCGTAAAACAAGAATGTGTGTAGTTTATTTCTTGTCCTAAACATGATCTTAAAATAGAGGGTGTTCTCCTACACAGGGTAGGGTCTTTAGAGTATTTTTGTCCTAAACAGGGTCAAGATTTCAAACCCTTAGCAGCACCCCTGTACCCCTCCCACCCCTAGGCTGATAGATAACACAGCCAGGAATATTACTTACAGTTCCAATACCCTCATAAGCACTGGTTACTTGGCCAAAGAACACTGGTAACGTAGACCAGCGTGAAAGCTTAAGCTCCTTCAGTTTGAATTTTAAACCTGCAATACAAATGTTACAATACTGTTGTTAGTCTTGGGAAGTAAACAGGAGATAATCCAGAGGTATGGAACCTGCACTAAGAACACATGCACATAAAAACAGACAGTATTGTGGAAATTTCCAAATTTGCTCAGAACAGTGCTCGAAATTAAAAAAATATATCCCAGTTGTTCTTATTCCAAAAAATCGCCCCAAGCCTGGCAATGGAAAGCATATTTCAGTGAGGCCAAATTCAATTCCCCAAAACAAAATGCCTCTTTTATTTGTGTTTGCATGTTTTCACTATACTAGCAGCTTGTATTTTATGATTTTTTTACTCGGGCTTTCCAAAGGAAACGCCCGAGTTGAAATTTCGGCTTCGTTTTTTTTTTCGTTCAGCTACAGTTTGCAAGTTTGCAAGTAATATGCATGCACGACGATTTCACTCTGATGAGCACATGGCATGGTGCAATGGCGGACGAAGAAAAGTTTATGCGGTGGAAGATCAGCACAAATACTGTGTATAATACGTTCAAAACAGATACCAAATATTCACACAGCGTTCGCTGTAGACCCACACTAAAAGATTAGGAGCGCTTTCGGAACGGACTGGTCCACAAACCTTACGAGAGATCTCTTTATGAGCGAACATTTATGAGTTAACCTTTCATCGAGAAACATGCTACATCCACTGAGCTATCTAATGTTAATCGAGAGAAGAATAAACTAAAATCTTTTCCGCTTACTGTATACATAAGTAATAACCTTGCATCTCCAGTATACCAAGACAAAAAAACAGTTACAAGATAAACCCATAATTACAAATGTAACGCTGTGTTCCCGGCGGTCTTAAACTGACTAAATGTCCGGCAATCACAAAATTTTACCGAATTTTCACTGAAAGCTTCCTTTAAGCTTCTTGAGAGTATTAATTGTTTCTTTAGCAATGTCAAGTGACTCTAAAAATTACTTTGGTTTTTTAGTTGACGAAATATCCGAACGTGGGCATACTATAAAATCTCTCGACACTTAAAACAATTCAACTCAAACCGGATAGTGAAACATGCACTTCACGAATTCCGACTGAAAGCCTTCATTTAAACCTGTTGAAAGTATTTTATATTTCTTTAGAAATGTCAATCGATCCTTAAAATTATTTCGGTTTTACTTAAGACGAATTTACCGAGCTTGTGTCAGCTGTTGTGTATACCATCACATCGCTCAGTATCTGTGACATCAGACTGTCCGGAAGTCAGAAATATTCACCGAATTCCGACTGAAATCCTTTTTCAATCCTTGGATGCTTCTTTAGTACGAAACATCAAATACTATCAATAGGTTTGAATAAGGATTTCAGTTGGAATTCGGTGAATATTTCTGACTGCCGGGCATTTAGCCTAAGTGGGACCGTAACCGGCAGTCTGATATCACAGATACTGAGCGATGTGATGGCATACATAAGCTCGGTAAATTCATCTAAGTAAAACTGAAATAATTTTAAGGATCGCTTGACATTTCTAAAGAAATATAAAGTACTTTCAATAGAGTAGTACTTTCAGTAGAGTCACTTGACATTGCTAAAGAAACATTTAATACTATCAAGAAGCTTGAAGGAAGCTTTCAGTGAAAATTCAGTGAAATTTTCTGACTGCCTGGCATTTAGTCTGTTTAAGACCATGCCCGGCTGCCGGGCATGTAGTCACAGGGTTTACAGCCTCTGTAGCTTGGCGGGTTTAACAATTTTTTAAGCGCGCTCGAACTGCTTAAACCGCCAAGCTACGCAGGCTACAGCATTTAAAAAAGCCTTACCAAAGTACGTACAACAAAAACAATGCTTCTCTCCAACTCAAAGCCCGAGTGAACGCAAATATGCGTCTAGTTTACAATATGTTTTGTGTGTTTTTTTTTAAAAATGGAAAAACTCAAAAACAAAAGTAGCAATATAAATTATTTGCAAAAAGCTGCAACACTTACATGTATGTACCAATTCTTATTGAATTTTGAATATTTTGTTTTAATTTTAACATAAATAGTATTCTTTCTCAATAATGACCTGGGCCCATTTCTCGAAAGACCGGACGGGCCCGAAATCATATTTTGAAATCAAAGTGTCAAGAAAAGTAGGGTATGTTCTGACCTCTAATGAAGTCTAATTTGTTTCTTTAGCTGATATCTTTACTGCACAATTTTCAAACCTTTTGAAACTCTCATCTGGAATAGAAAACAAAACAGCTTAAAGGGCCCTTCAAGGAAACGGGCCCCTGAATGCTTGATTCCAAAAATTTGAATGAAATTATACCATATTAGTGTTGCATGGAAAATCGCAATAGACAAGGAGTTGGCCCCTCCCCTAACTTTCCACAAGTCATTCAACCCCTCCTCTCCAACCAATCCCTCCCCAACCTCACCACACTGACACACCCCTCCCCAGCCCCCATTATTGACCACGGAAATTCTTTCCTGAGTTCCTAAAAAAACTGGCTTGGACTCCTAACTTTTGAAGTTACGAGCCCAAATTTCCTTAGGCAACAGCCTTATACCCCATGATTTTCCCATTCATTTACTCTGAAATATGGGAAGTTAAAATCTTCTTTCCATTTAAGGTCTAAAAACGTTTGAAAGCTTGTAAATTTGCACAAGTGGCAGGCATGTGTATGGACAGATGGATCTCTGGACAGTCACATGACAACCAAACTTTTTTAGCTCCATGAGTTACCAAATCTTCTAGTATGAAATGGTACCTTCGGCATGTGGGAGCTATGCTAAGACTACTTCTTAATCAATTGCTACAGATACTTCTGGTAATCTCAACAGAGTTCCTATGTGCCAAAGGCACATGAACAGGGCCCTATTACTTAGAAACTATAATTTTATGCACCATAGGTGTCTAATATATTATTTAGCAATATCTACTGTATGTCTGTGGGAGGTGCGGTGGCCTCATGGTTAGTGCCCTTGACTCTGGAGCGAGTGGTCTGGGTTTGAGCCCTGGCTGGGGACATTGTGTTGTGTTCTTGGGCAAGACACTTTACTTTCACGGTGCCTCTCTCCACCCAGGTGTACAAATGGGTACCGGTGAATTTAATGCTGGGGGTAACCCTGCGATGGACTAGCATCCCATCCATGCTACAGAAACCGGGATAAGCTCCAGCCTGATGGGCCACTTTGGCTCGAATGCAGACTTTACCTACCTTACCTACTGTATGTCTAGTTAGAAATATTTAATGGCCAAGAATAAACTTACCACTCAACATATATCCCACTACTGAAACAAAAGCAACTAGGAGGGCCACATTAGCTGCAAAACTGACTGGACCAAGTTTACGTACACTTCTTATGTATGAAAATAGTATCAACGGTATCAGTGGCACCAGGATGAGCAGACCAAATGCAGGAGCATGGTTAACCAAATGTGATCTCCCAACTAAGATTGTTGAACGGTTCATATTAACCAGTGAACCATTAGAAGAATTTCGTTCTGCTGGTGACATGGTAGCAATGGTACGAGTCACATAAGTTTCTGTAGTTGTTGGAAACATTGATGTGATTGTGTTACCCATAAAAATGAAATAACCAATACAGAAGCCATATTGTGTGGCAAGTAGTGCTACATTGACAAGAAGCACTCCCCACTTGCCCAGAGCAATCCTTCCTATTTCTCCAAAGAGCATTCGTTTCTCCACAGTGTTTCGAATTTGGGTGATGTTCACATTCTGACACTCAACATCCTTCGACTGAGGGACTATGTCCAGGACTTTTTGGACAGCAGCTTTCTTGCACTTGATAATTAACTGACAACAGTGATCAGTGATAAGTGCAATAATAAGTACTCCAACCACACCAAGCTAAAAAAAAAATTATTACAACATTACAGAGATTTTATGTCTATGAGTTATGTGTATTTTCAATAAAGAGAATTTAATTTTTGTGTACTTATTCAATGTGCCACATTTCTTCAGCATTTCCTATGAGATGTGAAAACTCTTTTGCATTCTGTTTGTTAGAATTGATTCTCATCATGAGGTTCCATGAATTTCTGGGCTAGTAAAATTATGATGATTTTTGGGCTAGTAGCTTGTTTGGCCAAAGCTCTGGTTAACCTAAACAACAATTTTGTTAACCACATCATAGGCTCGACTTTCAGGAAAAACCTTGGGGCAAGCTGGCCCCTAAGTTTTCAGATTAAGTCACCACCACAAGCATTTCAGTGCAAAGTATGAAAAGTTAGTTGCCAGTAAAAACAATTTGGTCGCATTGGCGACCCCAACAGTTACATTACTTTAACTCTGGTTAGCCCAAGTAATGCTCAACTTAGTCTGACAGCATTTAGGTTTCACTGGTGATTATGGTAACAACAGTATAATAATATCCTTAAAGGATTCTTTAACTTGTAGACCTGCGTCATTCATAAATGTTTTGGGCCCCTTCACAATAATACCTACCACCTTTCCAAACTATACATGTATCTATTTATATGCATTAATCATTCTCACCACAATTCCACTTTGTTTAAAAGCAAATGGCAGACCAATCCAGTTGGTTCCAATAAATGCCTTGAAAACATTTGCAAAATCCGTGACTTGTCTAAAAACAGATGGCCTACAAAATGATGAGGGAGAAAATATCAGCAATGAATGTTACTGTTGCCCGAGTCCACTTCACACATGTCAAATAGAGGAGCACTCAAAAAATAAACAAAAAACTTAGGTTTTCCAATTTCATTGATGAGGTAAGAACTAAATATCAGGTGGTAAAAATAACTGGTGAGTTTGGGAAGGAAAATGTCTTTCTCCAGGACATTCAACATACTCTGTATTATACAGATCTTGGTAATTCATGCTGCTGTCCGACGCTCAAACCATCATGTTCAATTTTTGGGGAAATGAGTCTTTCTTTGTGAGTTTCTGCTTGGGTACAAGAGGAAGCTTAAGCGGTAAGGACCCCTACAATTTCCCTGTAATCAAATCGAACGAGCTTGTTTTAGCAAGTACTCGACAAGCTGTTTTTATCAACACAGCTGATAAGCGGAATAGTCTTACATGCGACAACAAATTCTGCTGGAACTTCTTCATGAAAGTAAAAACCGCAAACAGAAAATCGATTGAAATTCATATAGCCATATTTGTTTTCGTTAGCTGTAGTGTTTCAATCAGTGGAGAAAAAAATCTTCACCTTAATTTAAGCATGACTCGTACTGTCATGCGTTGTCTCGCGTATTTCAGATTTCGAGTAAAGAGAATGACAAATCCCGAAAAGGAAGCAAAAATTAAAACCTTAAAAATATATTATACGTTGGTTATACTCTTACAAGGAGTTATTTCTGAGTTATTTTACAACTGATATGTCTCACTCCAATCGATCGAAAGCTCTTGAAAACGAACATTCCCGATGTTTGGGAATATACCCACCTAATCAATGGAACACCAGAGGCACTCGAAGACATTGACTTATATCCTATCCCTGTCATATCTTCTAATTATTTACTCGTATCAGTTACACAAATTCACCGAAAATACGAGTACAAGCAAGTTCTCTAAACTCTATAATCACGTCCTCTCGTTGTGACCTGAGATTTCCCAGTAAAATTACTCCCGCTTTATTTATGGCAGTAGCAGTCTCGTCATGGAAAAGAGGCTAATAAAATCACAAGGGTCAACCGGAAGTATCGCGATGATAGCCAGAAAATACCTTTGTGATGATGTAATGAGAGGATTCCCTGGAAGACGGATTACTGAAATGTTTATATTAGGTCTACTAGGTGTTACTCAGGCCCGTAACCAGGATTTTATGTGGGGTGGGGGGAGTGCTAACGATGCCAAAGTGGACCAAACTACCGAAATGTACTTTTACAGGGTGATCCGTTGATTTAGGAAAGTAGTAATACATGAGAAATTGGTACCATGCGTTGTTATTGTTTGAGTTCACATAATTATGTAATAAGTGTTCGTGTGACGGATAAGAAGCCTTGCGTTACGGACGCAATACGTTAATAATTAGTAGTGATCTTTAGTTCGTAATGAAACCTGATTTTTGTACTGAGAGGAGAAAGAGATGCACACTAGGTGTAGATAGCGGAGATACTTTTGGAGATATTTGCTTGTGGAGATATAGATATTTACCGTGTTACCCACCCTTAGAAGGATTATAACGTAAGTTCTTCACTTTTAGTTTCTTTCACTTTAATATTATTTTGTTCCTCGATCATTTTCTGTCGTTTGGTTATTTCGTTGCGTAATGCACATTTATGTAATTTTTTTAGTTCTCACCGCGCATACTTCGATCAGTCAGCGAATAAACCGACAATCAAGGACAAAGTTGTGTGTGGGTTGATCACGGCGAACTCCGGATCGATACTTTACGAAGAAGGACTCGGTTCGGGAACGCGACAGTTCGCCTCGTATGTATTAGGCTGGTCTGTTCGGTTCTATATTCTCTAAGTGATATTCCCCGGGGGTTGTTTATTAAAAGTGTCCTGAAGATTATCCCGTTTGTAGTGATTTAAACAGATCCTCTTATCAAGTCTCTGGTAATGGAGCTTGCGAAATCTCTACTTAAGTAGCCGAGTTGACTATCGCTCGTAGAAAACGAGGGCGAGTAGTCTAATTGTTTTAGTATAAATTTACTGTAGTCTCATTGCATAAAAAGGAAAAAATGTCAAGAAACGCGTAAGAAAAGAACTGTTTTATTATGTTACATCGGGTTCTGTTACATCAGGTTCAAACGTGATGCGCGATGTGCACTGATGCGTAACTGTTGACTATCAGCAGATAGAAAACGGTAATGTAGCCAATCAAATTCACGGATTCACAATAGACTAAGGTAAATTTATTGCCCCCGCAGGGTTTTTGGCCCCAGAGGGCCAAAAACCCGAGGAGGCACCTTAGGACTCCCCGCGTAATAGAGAGAGAAGAAGAGAGAATGTAGGTATTTCCGGTATATAGCCGCAAAAAATCTCGATTTGATCGCTTGCACGCCCGCAAGGTATCGACGTTTTTCCCGCAAACGCTCATGGGAGGCCAGCAAAAGGACACGGGCGCGAGGACTTGCGGGATCGGTGTCTTTGCCACGAGCTTTGTCCTTGGTTTAGATCTCGAGTTCAAGCGTCCCTGAAAAGCTTTGTATTTGCCGGCCTCCATTACTATTTCAGCGCGATCAAATAAGTTCGCTTCGAAATGGCCGAGATTATGACCTAAAACAAATTGAAAACGCTTTCAGAGATCCTGAAGATGAATTTTGGGGGAAAAACAGCTCAGAGAGTCCTGAAGTATACTAGATCGAAATTCGAGGCCAGTGTGGTTCATTTGCGACTAAATAGCGAAATCAGTATAGTACCTTCCGATCGTCAGAATTACCCAAGGATAACAATAAGGTGACAGGCCTGCGCGACTCCCATTCACGTGTAGTAGCCGCTTAGGAAGTTTTGCCCCTTTTGTATGGTACGATCGGAGGATCTTTGAATATTTCGCTAAGCACTAATCCTGTGTTTTCAGGGAGACATTTCGTCAGAGTAAAGCCGTAAGAGGTCATATTTCTGTGTGGCTTCCGCCGTTATCCGCTTGTAATTTGCAGAGTTTGACACCTCTGTCTTTTTGCCAGTTTTTTTCTCTTGATATTGCAAGATATGTTTTAGGTTCTCTCAAATGTTAGCTCTGGAGGAATAAATTTGAAATATTCCTTTGGCATCTCGTTTATTTGGATGGCTTATTTTCACGGAGTAATCTTACGGCAGGGATCCAAATGTAAATGTTTTGCGGCGTTTTCATTGAGGACAAAAAGCTTGACTCTAATTTGCATATATGGCGACTGTAACGCGATACTTTTGTTTACATTTCACTTCTGTTGTACTTTCGAGATACGTTTGCTCGTACACTCTTTTCTTTTCTAAGGATGCTATTTTTCCGGCCCAGACTGAATATTCTTATTTTTCTGCCGATTTTAGGCTGAAAATATTCTTGTATTATTCTTACATTATAGCTTATGGCATTTTCGTTTTATTTAGAATTTATTAGGCTATCAAGTACAAGTGTTTGGTTTCTGGATCTGGATCGCGTTCAGCACATTGTGCATGTGCTCTGGACACCACTTTTCGTAGCGAGGCCAAGATGTCACGTCAAAATATATTCTTATATAAAAAAGAGTTCATATCAAGACAATTGTTTTTTTTTTTAGTATCTGACTAGAACAATAACGTTCAATATTATTGTTTCAATGAGCAGAAATAAAAGAAAGCGGGGGCAGCTTTAGTGACAACTATTACTAGTCATAGAATAAATATTGTCATGACGTCAGCAAATGACGATAAGAGACCAGAAGAAACAAAAACTATTTTCCCTCTTTGTGTCTCGAAAACTTCTATTTTAATTGTTTGGGATGCCTGTGGATTGCTGCTTTAGATTAACTATTCCCAGTCCCTCTCCGAATTGTTACTCTGTGTTCCCTCACTGGCTTGAGAGCATAGTAATGGATCAAGACTGATTTATCATTCATACCTCGCTGCAAAACTGCAGTTAACTCCCGGAGTTAACTGAGATAAGTCTGAAGTCGTGGTATATGTTCAGCTGGGCTGTCATTGTCAGCGTCTGATGGCTCTTGACAGGGTAATTTACTGACCCACGTATCGAGAGACAGGCAACATTTATCTGCAGTCTTCCTCTTTCTATTTTCCTGTTCCCTCCTACCCCTAACGTATTACACAAAAAGACTAATGTTGCATCTTTGGACGTTCACGCGCTCGTACTAATAGAGCAGACATGTCTGAGAAAAATCGGGAAATCTCTCCCTTGTCATTGTCTCGCTCGTCTAAATTCTCGTGCAAAGCGTGCGCACGTTAATTTCATCATTCATTTAGGATGCGTTCCTTTGAAGTGATCTCGATAGGGATCAGTGATCCAAGATCTCTCTGGATCATGGTGCATCAAAGGAACCGACGACGGCGCTAAATTATCAACATCTTACTGCGTCTACGTATGTCGATTTATGCTTATGCTTAAGTCGGCATACGCAGACGCAGTAAGCCAGTGTTGGTAATTTAGCGCCTTTTGTTGGAAATATCCCTAATAAAAGCTGCTAAATATCAACATCATACTGTTTCTGCGTATGCAGGCTTATACTTATGTTTATGCGCTAGCCAGCCTTTACTGGTTGTTCAGCCACTATTTACTTGTTTAATTAAAATTTGTTGTTGAAAGTAAATAATAATAAATAATAATAGTAATAATAATAATAATAATTTTTTTTTATTTAATAATAATAATTCAACTTTATTTTCATCTTTGAAAAAACCTAGTTACGAATACTTTGAGGAAACTTATGCTAGTTTAAAATACTTTTAAAAAACTAGTTTACAAAGTTTTAAAAGTACAGTTTAAAACACGAGCAGCAGTGTTTTATCGGGTTTAAAAACACGAGGCGTAGCCGAGTGTTTTTAAACCCGATAAAACACGTGCTGCGAGTGTTTTGAACGGCTTCAAAAATCCGCGATAACACCTACCTGCGAATTTTTCTACTGTTTCAAAAACCCGAGAAAACACGTGCACGCGAATTTTTCTACTGTTTCAAAAACCCGAGAAAACACGTGCATGCGAATTGTTGTGCGGCTTCAAAAACCCGAGAAAACGCGTGCATTTCAATCGACAAAAATTCTGTTGTTTTCGTCGAGAGCTTTTTGAGTCGAGGCTTTTTGCCTCAGTCCTCATTATTTCCTTAGAAGAGTCGTGGTCATTTGTAATGCCTCCAAAAAGAGCTTTTAGAAATTCTAAAAGTGAGGAGGAAGAAAGAAAATTTCTAGAAAAATCTGTTCCTAGATCCACACGATATGTAACTAAATGGTCGTTGAAAATTTTTGCCGAGTGGCAAGCTTCAAGAAAGAATAAAGACCCAAGCAAGGAAGAAGCAGGCTTCCACGTGGAACTCGATAAAGTTCAAGCTTTGGACACGAATATTGTCAATATGACACCGGAGTCTTTGAATCTTTGGTTGACAAGCGCACTGGACACCGTTCTAATGCACTGTTTCGATACCAAAAGAAAAGTGTTGAGCAAGAACGGAATGTGAGCGATTTATTGGGGCCACCTCGTGATGCAGTGGATGTTCCCGACTTAGATTTGAATTACGAAGTTAGGGATGAAGAATTATGTAACATGCCAATGCCCAGTGAAGTATTTCATATAGAGATGTCTAAGTCAGTGTTTCACAACTGCACGTTTAATTTTGCAACAAAGTAAAACCATGTGTATCTTTGTATTGTAAAATATTATCCAGGGAAATGAAATAAATATTGTGAACGCGGGGTGAACTATTTGTACGCCTGTTATTAATGTGTGATTATCATTATACATGAATTGTTAATGTAGTTGATTGAGATCTTTATATAAAGATTACGTGTGATCTTTATATAAAGATCATGGTAGTCGTTCTCATTAAAAATTCAGCGATAATTGTATTGTTTAGGCATTCAACCCCACTTTTCCCTGGGACTGAAATCAAGTCCCTTCCCTGGCTTTTCAGAATGACCATGTTTTACCAGGTATAAAGGTTCATGCACCTGATCAATTTGACGTCTCTGATAGGGTCATGTGCTTATGAATTATTAATGAGTTTTTGAACATGAAATCCTAAATGCAATAATAATAATAATAATAATAATAATAATAATAATAATAATAATAAAGACGTCGACTTCATTAGTAGTATATCCACAAAAGTGGCTCTTCACCTACTAATATACTAACTACTAAAACTAATGTACAACAAAATTACAAACAAATATTATACAGAATAAAATTTCGATCACATGGGT
>JAHPZR010030705.1:0-15116 GCA_019787425.1 Platygyra sinensis
ATTGTTTTTTTTTTTAGTATCTGACTAGAACAATAACGTTCAATATTATTGTTTCAATGAGCAGAAATAAAAGAAAGCGGGGGCAGCTTTAGTGACAACTATTACTAGTCATAGAATAAATATTGTCATGACGTCAGCAAATGACGATAAGAGACCAGAAGAAACAAAAACTATTTTCCCTCTTTGTGTCTCGAAAACTTCTATTTTAATTGTTTGGGATGCCTGTGGATTGCTGCTTTAGATTAACTATTCCCAGTCCCTCTCCGAATTGTTACTCTGTGTTCCCTCACTGGCTTGAGAGCATAGTAATGGATCAAGACTGATTTATCATTCATACCTCGCTGCAAAACTGCAGTTAACTCCCGGAGTTAACTGAGATAAGTCTGAAGTCGTGGTATATGTTCAGCTGGGCTGTCATTGTCAGCGTCTGATGGCTCTTGACAGGGTAATTTACTGACCCACGTATCGAGAGACAGGCAACATTTATCTGCAGTCTTCCTCTTTCTATTTTCCTGTTCCCTCCTACCCCTAACGTATTACACAAAAAGACTAATGTTGCATCTTTGGACGTTCACGCGCTCGTACTAATAGAGCAGACATGTCTGAGAAAAATCGGGAAATCTCTCCCTTGTCATTGTCTCGCTCGTCTAAATTCTCGTGCAAAGCGTGCGCACGTTAATTTCATCATTCATTTAGGATGCGTTCCTTTGAAGTGATCTCGATAGGGATCAGTGATCCAAGATCTCTCTGGATCATGGTGCATCAAAGGAACCGACGACGGCGCTAAATTATCAACATCTTACTGCGTCTACGTATGTCGATTTATGCTTATGCTTAAGTCGGCATACGCAGACGCAGTAAGCCAGTGTTGGTAATTTAGCGCCTTTTGTTGGAAATATCCCTAATAAAAGCTGCTAAATATCAACATCATACTGTTTCTGCGTATGCAGGCTTATACTTATGTTTATGCGCTAGCCAGCCTTTACTGGTTGTTCAGCCACTATTTACTTGTTTAATTAAAATTTGTTGTTGAAAGTAAATAATAATAAATAATAATAGTAATAATAATAATAATAATTTTTTTTTATTTAATAATAATAATTCAACTTTATTTTCATCTTTGAAAAAACCTAGTTACGAATACTTTGAGGAAACTTATGCTAGTTTAAAATACTTTTAAAAAACTAGTTTACAAAGTTTTAAAAGTACAGTTTAAAACACGAGCAGCAGTGTTTTTATCGGGTTTAAAAACACGAGGCGTAGCCGAGTGTTTTTAAACCCGATAAAACACGTGCTGCGAGTGTTTTGAACGGCTTCAAAAATCCGCGATAACACCTACCTGCGAATTTTTCTACTGTTTCAAAAACCCGAGAAAACACGTGCACGCGAATTTTTCTACTGTTTCAAAAACCCGAGAAAACACGTGCATGCGAATTGTTGTGCGGCTTCAAAAACCCGAGAAAACGCGTGCATTTCAATCGACAAAAATTCTGTTGTTTTCGTCGAGAGCTTTTTGAGTCGAGGCTTTTTGCCTCAGTCCTCATTATTTCCTTAGAAGAGTCGTGGTCATTTGTAATGCCTCCAAAAAGAGCTTTTAGAAATTCTAAAAGTGAGGAGGAAGAAAGAAAATTTCTAGAAAAATCTGTTCCTAGATCCACACGATATGTAACTAAATGGTCGTTGAAAATTTTTGCCGAGTGGCAAGCTTCAAGAAAGAATAAAGACCCAAGCAAGGAAGAAGCAGGCTTCCACGTGGAACTCGATAAAGTTCAAGCTTTGGACACGAATATTGTCAATATGACACCGGAGTCTTTGAATCTTTGGTTGACAAGCGCACTGGACACCGTTCTAATGCACTGTTTCGATACCAAAAGAAAAGTGTTGAGCAAGAACGGAATGTGAGCGATTTATTGGGGCCACCTCGTGATGCAGTGGATGTTCCCGACTTAGATTTGAATTACGAAGTTAGGGATGAAGAATTATGTAACATGCCAATGCCCAGTGAAGTATTTCATATAGAGATGTCTAAGTCAGTGTTTCACAACTGCACGTTTAATTTTGCAACAAAGTAAAACCATGTGTATCTTTGTATTGTAAAATATTATCCAGGGAAATGAAATAAATATTGTGAACGCGGGGTGAACTATTTGTACGCCTGTTATTAATGTGTGATTATCATTATACATGAATTGTTAATGTAGTTGATTGAGATCTTTATATAAAGATTACGTGTGATCTTTATATAAAGATCATGGTAGTCGTTCTCATTAAAAATTCAGCGATAATTGTATTGTTTAGGCATTCAACCCCACTTTTCCCTGGGACTGAAATCAAGTCCCTTCCCTGGCTTTTCAGAATGACCATGTTTTACCAGGTATAAAGGTTCATGCACCTGATCAATTTGACGTCTCTGATAGGGTCATGTGCTTATGAATTATTAATGAGTTTTTGAACATGAAATCCTAAATGCAATAATAATAATAATAATAATAATAATAATAATAATAATAATAATAAAGACGTCGACTTCATTAGTAGTATATCCACAAAAGTGGCTCTTCACCTACTAATATACTAACTACTAAAACTAATGTACAACAAAATTACAAACAAATATTATACAGAATAAAATTTCGATCACATGGGTACGTCCACAAAATAGCGTTGTTCTGAAAATGAATCCTTGAATTTTTTGCAAGAGTTAGTTTTGTGTCTACATGCAGTTAATTGAGGGTGGTAAAGGGTATTTTCGTGACTCGTGATCGCCCCTTTTTATTCCCGTGAAATGTGAAATAGCGTTTTAGAAAGATAGGAAAACACCAAAGAGATCATAATAAACCATAAGGGAAAAAGGATGGTTAAGGATGGAGAAGATTTAGACGGATTACCAACAACGAAATTGAAAAATTTAGGCTAAATTTTTCAAACCTTTTAACCCGTGACGCAGCTCCTTTAAATGAGTGATGACTCTGGCCCGCAAGGTCATGATCGCATGAGGGTCTTGCGGGTTTTTTACCGGAGTCAGGTAGATCGCAGTCAGGGTTTGAGCACTGGACTTTGTTAGTAAAGAGGTGAGTTCAAAGATTCATTTTCAGAACAGCGCTTTCTTGTGAACTAATCCTTAAAAATAAACTGCACTGGAAATGATTAGGCGGGACAAGCATAGTCTCATTCCGCTCTCATCTTCTGGATGCCTGGGTGTTAAATCCCTCACCCGGAGTGGAATAAGACCGTACTGGACCCACATGAGGGGGCTTTGGCATTTTTGGTTTTGCACATTTAGACATGATTTTTGGTTCGGTTTTTTTCTCCGGTATCGCAGAGGTCACAAGTTCGAGTCCTGAGTTTTTTAGGCTTCTTCTTTCCAATTGCTTAAACAGGAAAATTAATTCTTCACTTTCATCTACAACCGCAGTTCAAATATGAATTATCTCATATACACTTCACATCATTTCACTCAGGACTGACGGGAGATATGAACTCAACAAATTGACCTCGCTCTCAATGTGTGGCTTCATAGCTCAGTTGGTTGAACATCGCACCGGTATAGCGGAGGTCACAAGTTCGAGTCCCGTTGAAGCCCTGATTTTTTTCAGGCTTCGTCTCTCCAGTTGCTTAAATTGGAAAATTAACTGCGATGATCATTCTTTACTTTCAAGAGCTAAGTATATATCTCTTTCACAATCTCGTGGCCAAAGTTCTGTTCTGAGGATCTATTCATGCAATCATATTAAATGTCCTTGCTACCAGTATGCGGACGATACAACTTTCTTTGCCCACTCAAAAATCAAGGACTTAGCTAATGGCGTTATGAAATTAAATGACGCAATATCACGTCTGGGAGAGTACTCAGCTGAATCAAACCTCGCACTGAATGAATCCAAAACAAAATGGATGCTTGTCTCTACTCGTCTGATGTCTCGAGCTCACGCGTTACAGGATTACTATCCACTCATCAGCTGCAATGGGAAGCTACTAGAACGTGCCACTACAGCTAAGATACTAGGGGTCCACATGGACGAACATCTAACATGGGCTGACCATATAACTGCACTTCTTACATCTTGTTATGCAGCATTGGCAGTTCTCCGGAAATTTTGCAACCTCGTACCATACCATGTTCGCAAGCAGTTAGTGGAGTCATTAGTGTTATCAAAACTGGACTATGGGTGTGTCGTCTGTTATCCACTCCCAGATTATCAAATGAAACGGCTGAAAAGAGTTCAAACAACCTGTGCGAGTTATGTACTTGGGCGCTATGCTGTTTTGGAGGACTTGCAGAAATTGAACTGGCTACCCATTATTGAAAGTAGGGACCTGGCACTGTTAAAAAAAAAACTCGTAAAGCTCTCTACGATGATACTTGGCCAGAGTACCTGCGCCTTAAATTTCATACTGTCAGTGCCTATAATTTAAGATCTCTTGAAGCACCAAAGTTGGCAATTCAGGCTGAAAGCGGTATCTTCCAAGACTCGGCAGCGAGATTATTTAATATATTGCCTGATAAGCTAAGACATGAAACTGACTATGATAAGTTCGTTAGACTCGCGAAGAATTTTCTCAAGCAGAGAGCTTATGATTGATAATTGTTATTAATATATTTTTTTTTCTCGCCGTATGGATTTTTAATGCATGTTATTGTATTTTAGACTACCCATGTGATCGAAATTTTATTCTGTATAATATTTGTTTGTAATTTTGTTGTACATTAGTTTTAGTAGTTAGTATATTAGTAGGTGAAGAGCCACTTTTGTGGATATACTACTAATGAAGTCGACGTCTTTATTATTATTATTATTATTATTATTATTATTATTATTATTATTATTGCATTTAGGATTTCATGTTCAAAAACTCATTAATAATTCATAAGCACATGACCCTATCAGAGACGTCAAATTGATCAGGTGCATGAACCTTTATACCTGGTAAAACATGGTCATTCTGAAAAGCCAGGGAAGGGACTTGATTTCAGTCCCAGGGAAAAGTGGGGTTGAATGCCTAAACAATACAATTATCGCTGAATTTTTAATGAGAACGACTACCATGATCTTTATATAAAGATCACACGTAATCTTTATATAAAGATCTCAATCAACTACATTAACAATTCATGTATAATGATAATCACACATTAATAACAGGCGTACAAATAGTTCACCCCGCGTTCACAATATTTATTTCATTTCCCTGGATAATATTTTACAATACAAAGATACACATGGTTTTACTTTGTTGCAAAATTAAACGTGCAGTTGTGAAACACTGACTTAGACATCTCTATATGAAATACTTCACTGGGCATTGGCATGTTACATAATTCTTCATCCCTAACTTCGTAATTCAAATCTAAGTCGGGAACATCCACTGCATCACGAGGTGGCCCCAATAAATCGCTCACATTCCGTTCTTGCTCAACACTTTTCTTTTGGTATCGAAACAGTGCATTAGAACGGTGTCCAGTGCGCTTGTCAACCAAAGATTCAAAGACTCCGGTGTCATATTGACAATATTCGTGTCCAAAGCTTGAACTTTATCGAGTTCCACGTGGAAGCCTGCTTCTTCCTTGCTTGGGTCTTTATTCTTTCTTGAAGCTTGCCACTCGGCAAAAATTTTCAACGACCATTTAGTTACATATCGTGTGGATCTAGGAACAGATTTTTCTAGAAATTTTCTTTCTTCCTCCTCACTTTTAGAATTTCTAAAAGCTCTTTTTGGAGGCATTACAAATGACCACGACTCTTCTAAGGAAATAATGAGGACTGAGGCAAAAAGCCTCGACTCAAAAAGCTCTCGACGAAAACAACAGAATTTTTGTCGATTGAAATGCACGCGTTTTCTCGGGTTTTTGAAGCCGCACAACAATTCGCATGCACGTGTTTTCTCGGGTTTTTGAAACAGTAGAAAAATTCGCGTGCACGTGTTTTCTCGGGTTTTTGAAACAGTAGAAAAATTCGCAGGTAGGTGTTATCGCGGATTTTTGAAGCCGTTCAAAACACTCGCAGCACGTGTTTTATCGGGTTTAAAAACACTCGGCTACGCCTCGTGTTTTTAAACCCGATAAAACACTGCTGCTCGTGTTTTAAACTGTACTTTTAAAACTTTGTAAACTAGTTTTTTAAAAGTATTTTAAACTAGCATAAGTTTCCTCAAAGTATTCGTAACTAGGTTTTTTCAAAGATGAAAATAAAGTTGAATTATTATTATTAAATAAAAAAAAATTATTATTATTATTATTACTATTATTATTTATTATTATTTACTTTCAACAACAAATTTTAATTAAACAAGTAAATAGTGGCTGAACAACCAGTAAAGGCTGGCTAGCGCATAAACATAAGTATAAGCCTGCATACGCAGAAACAGTATGATGTTGATATTTAGCAGCTTTTATTAGGGATATTTCCAACAAAAGGCGCTAAATTACCAACACTGGCTTACTGCGTCTGCGTATGCCGACTTAAGCATAAGCATAAATCGACATACGTAGACGCAGTAAGATGTTGATAATTTAGCGCCGTCGTCGGTTCCTTTGATGCACCATGATCCAGAGAGATCTTGGATCACTGATCCCTATCGAGATCACTTCAAAGGAACGCATCCTAAATGAATGATGAAATTAACGTGCGCACGCTTTGCACGAGAATTTAGACGAGCGAGACAATGACAAGGGAGAGATTTCCCGATTTTTCTCAGACATGTCTGCTCTATTAGTACGAGCGCGTGAACGTCCAAAGATGCAACATTAGTCTTTTTGTGTAATACGTTAGGGGTAGGAGGGAACAGGAAAATAGAAAGAGGAAGACTGCAGATAAATGTTGCCTGTCTCTCGATACGTGGGTCAGTAAATTACCCTGTCAAGAGCCATCAGACGCTGACAATGACAGCCCAGCTGAACATATACCACGACTTCAGACTTATCTCAGTTAACTCCGGGAGTTAACTGCAGTTTTGCAGCGAGGTATGAATGATAAATCAGTCTTGATCCATTACTATGCTCTCAAGCCAGTGAGGGAACACAGAGTAACAATTCGGAGAGGGACTGGGAATAGTTAATCTAAAGCAGCAATCCACAGGCATCCCAAACAATTAAAATAGAAGTTTTCGAGACACAAAGAGGGAAAATAGTTTTTGTTTCTTCTGGTCTCTTATCGTCATTTGCTGACGTCATGACAATATTTATTCTATGACTAGTAATAGTTGTCACTAAAGCTGCCCCCGCTTTCTTTTATTTCTGCTCATTGAAACAATAATATTGAACGTTATTGTTCTAGTCAGATACTAAAAAAAAAAACAATTGTCTTGATATGAACTCTTTTTTATATAAGAATATATTTTGACGTGACATCTTGGCCTCGCTACGAAAAGTGGTGTCCAGAGCACATGCACAATGTGCTGAACGCGATCCAGATCCAGAAACCAAACACTTGTACTTGATAGCCTAATAAATTCTAAATAAAACGAAAATGCCATAAGCTATAATGTAAGAATAATACAAGAATATTTTCAGCCTAAAATCGGCAGAAAAATAAGAATATTCAGTCTGGGCCGGAAAAATAGCATCCTTAGAAAAGAAAAGAGTGTACGAGCAAACGTATCTCGAAAGTACAACAGAAGTGAAATGTAAACAAAAGTATCGCGTTACAGTCGCCATATATGCAAATTAGAGTCAAGCTTTTTGTCCTCAATGAAAACGCCGCAAAACATTTACATTTGGATCCCTGCCGTAAGATTACTCCGTGAAAATAAGCCATCCAAATAAACGAGATGCCAAAGGAATATTTCAAATTTATTCCTCCAGAGCTAACATTTGAGAGAACCTAAAACATATCTTGCAATATCAAGAGAAAAAAACTGGCAAAAAGACAGAGGTGTCAAACTCTGCAAATTACAAGCGGATAACGGCGGAAGCCACACAGAAATATGACCTCTTACGGCTTTACTCTGACGAAATGTCTCCCTGAAAACACAGGATTAGTGCTTAGCGAAATATTCAAAGATCCTCCGATCGTACCATACAAAAGGGGCAAAACTTCCTAAGCGGCTACTACACGTGAATGGGAGTCGCGCAGGCCTGTCACCTTATTGTTATCCTTGGGTAATTCTGACGATCGGAAGGTACTATACTGATTTCGCTATTTAGTCGCAAATGAACCACACTGGCCTCGAATTTCGATCTAGTATACTTCAGGACTCTCTGAGCTGTTTTTCCCCCAAAATTCATCTTCAGGATCTCTGAAAGCGTTTTCAATTTGTTTTAGGTCATAATCTCGGCCATTTCGAAGCGAACTTATTTGATCGCGCTGAAATAGTAATGGAGGCCGGCAAATACAAAGCTTTTCAGGGACGCTTGAACTCGAGATCTAAACCAAGGACAAAGCTCGTGGCAAAGACACCGATCCCGCAAGTCCTCGCGCCCGTGTCCTTTTGCTGGCCTCCCATGAGCGTTTGCGG
This sequence comes from Platygyra sinensis, assembly GCA_019787425.1. Taxonomy (NCBI): domain Eukaryota; kingdom Metazoa; phylum Cnidaria; class Anthozoa; order Scleractinia; family Merulinidae; genus Platygyra; species Platygyra sinensis. The sequence continues at coordinate 8,455 of JAHPZR010030705.1, forward strand.
GAAAAACGTCGATACCTTGCGGGCGTGCAAGCGATCAAATCGAGATTTTTTGCGGCTATATACCGGAAATACCTACATTCTCTCTTCTTCTCTCTCTATTACGCGGGGAGTCCTAAGGTGCCTCCTCGGGTTTTTGGCCCTCTGGGGCCAAAAACCCTGCGGGGGCAATAAATTTACCTTAGTCTATTGTGAATCCGTGAATTTGATTGGCTACATTACCGTTTTCTATCTGCTGATAGTCAACAGTTACGCATCAGTGCACATCGCGCATCACGTTTGAACCTGATGTAACAGAACCCGATGTAACATAATAAAACAGTTCTTTTCTTACGCGTTTCTTGACATTTTTTCCTTTTTATGCAATGAGACTACAGTAAATTTATACTAAAACAATTAGACTACTCGCCCTCGTTTTCTACGAGCGATAGTCAACTCGGCTACTTAAGTAGAGATTTCGCAAGCTCCATTACCAGAGACTTGATAAGAGGATCTGTTTAAATCACTACAAACGGGATAATCTTCAGGACACTTTTAATAAACAACCCCCGGGGAATATCACTTAGAGAATATAGAACCGAACAGACCAGCCTAATACATACGAGGCGAACTGTCGCGTTCCCGAACCGAGTCCTTCTTCGTAAAGTATCGATCCGGAGTTCGCCGTGATCAACCCACACACAACTTTGTCCTTGATTGTCGGTTTATTCGCTGACTGATCGAAGTATGCGCGGTGAGAACTAAAAAAATTACATAAATGTGCATTACGCAACGAAATAACCAAACGACAGAAAATGATCGAGGAACAAAATAATATTAAAGTGAAAGAAACTAAAAGTGAAGAACTTACGTTATAATCCTTCTAAGGGTGGGTAACACGGTAAATATCTATATCTCCACAAGCAAATATCTCCAAAAGTATCTCCGCTATCTACACCTAGTGTGCATCTCTTTCTCCTCTCAGTACAAAAATCAGGTTTCATTACGAACTAAAGATCACTACTAATTATTAACGTATTGCGTCCGTAACGCAAGGCTTCTTATCCGTCACACGAACACTTATTACATAATTATGTGAACTCAAACAATAACAACGCATGGTACCAATTTCTCATGTATTACTACTTTCCTAAATCAACGGATCACCCTGTAAAAGTACATTTCGGTAGTTTGGTCCACTTTGGCATCGTTAGCACTCCCCCCACCCCACATAAAATCCTGGTTACGGGCCTGAGTAACACCTAGTAGACCTAATATAAACATTTCAGTAATCCGTCTTCCAGGGAATCCTCTCATTACATCATCACAAAGGTATTTTCTGGCTATCATCGCGATACTTCCGGTTGACCCTTGTGATTTTATTAGCCTCTTTTCCATGACGAGACTGCTACTGCCATAAATAAAGCGGGAGTAATTTTACTGGGAAATCTCAGGTCACAACGAGAGGACGTGATTATAGAGTTTAGAGAACTTGCTTGTACTCGTATTTTCGGTGAATTTGTGTAACTGATACGAGTAAATAATTAGAAGATATGACAGGGATAGGATATAAGTCAATGTCTTCGAGTGCCTCTGGTGTTCCATTGATTAGGTGGGTATATTCCCAAACATCGGGAATGTTCGTTTTCAAGAGCTTTCGATCGATTGGAGTGAGACATATCAGTTGTAAAATAACTCAGAAATAACTCCTTGTAAGAGTATAACCAACGTATAATATATTTTTAAGGTTTTAATTTTTGCTTCCTTTTCGGGATTTGTCATTCTCTTTACTCGAAATCTGAAATACGCGAGACAACGCATGACAGTACGAGTCATGCTTAAATTAAGGTGAAGATTTTTTTCTCCACTGATTGAAACACTACAGCTAACGAAAACAAATATGGCTATATGAATTTCAATCGATTTTCTGTTTGCGGTTTTTACTTTCATGAAGAAGTTCCAGCAGAATTTGTTGTCGCATGTAAGACTATTCCGCTTATCAGCTGTGTTGATAAAACAGCTTGTCGAGTACTTGCTAAAACAAGCTCGTTCGATTTGATTACAGGGAAATTGTAGGGGTCCTTACCGCTTAAGCTTCCTCTTGTACCCAAGCAGAAACTCACAAAGAAAGACTCATTTCCCCAAAAATTGAACATGATGGTTTGAGCGTCGGACAGCAGCATGAATTACCAAGATCTGTATAATACAGAGTATGTTGAATGTCCTGGAGAAAGACATTTTCCTTCCCAAACTCACCAGTTATTTTTACCACCTGATATTTAGTTCTTACCTCATCAATGAAATTGGAAAACCTAAGTTTTTTGTTTATTTTTTGAGTGCTCCTCTATTTGACATGTGTGAAGTGGACTCGGGCAACAGTAACATTCATTGCTGATATTTTCTCCCTCATCATTTTGTAGGCCATCTGTTTTTAGACAAGTCACGGATTTTGCAAATGTTTTCAAGGCATTTATTGGAACCAACTGGATTGGTCTGCCATTTGCTTTTAAACAAAGTGGAATTGTGGTGAGAATGATTAATGCATATAAATAGATACATGTATAGTTTGGAAAGGTGGTAGGTATTATTGTGAAGGGGCCCAAAACATTTATGAATGACGCAGGTCTACAAGTTAAAGAATCCTTTAAGGATATTATTATACTGTTGTTACCATAATCACCAGTGAAACCTAAATGCTGTCAGACTAAGTTGAGCATTACTTGGGCTAACCAGAGTTAAAGTAATGTAACTGTTGGGGTCGCCAATGCGACCAAATTGTTTTTACTGGCAACTAACTTTTCATACTTTGCACTGAAATGCTTGTGGTGGTGACTTAATCTGAAAACTTAGGGGCCAGCTTGCCCCAAGGTTTTTCCTGAAAGTCGAGCCTATGATGTGGTTAACAAAATTGTTGTTTAGGTTAACCAGAGCTTTGGCCAAACAAGCTACTAGCCCAAAAATCATCATAATTTTACTAGCCCAGAAATTCATGGAACCTCATGATGAGAATCAATTCTAACAAACAGAATGCAAAAGAGTTTTCACATCTCATAGGAAATGCTGAAGAAATGTGGCACATTGAATAAGTACACAAAAATTAAATTCTCTTTATTGAAAATACACATAACTCATAGACATAAAATCTCTGTAATGTTGTAATAATTTTTTTTTTAGCTTGGTGTGGTTGGAGTACTTATTATTGCACTTATCACTGATCACTGTTGTCAGTTAATTATCAAGTGCAAGAAAGCTGCTGTCCAAAAAGTCCTGGACATAGTCCCTCAGTCGAAGGATGTTGAGTGTCAGAATGTGAACATCACCCAAATTCGAAACACTGTGGAGAAACGAATGCTCTTTGGAGAAATAGGAAGGATTGCTCTGGGCAAGTGGGGAGTGCTTCTTGTCAATGTAGCACTACTTGCCACACAATATGGCTTCTGTATTGGTTATTTCATTTTTATGGGTAACACAATCACATCAATGTTTCCAACAACTACAGAAACTTATGTGACTCGTACCATTGCTACCATGTCACCAGCAGAACGAAATTCTTCTAATGGTTCACTGGTTAATATGAACCGTTCAACAATCTTAGTTGGGAGATCACATTTGGTTAACCATGCTCCTGCATTTGGTCTGCTCATCCTGGTGCCACTGATACCGTTGATACTATTTTCATACATAAGAAGTGTACGTAAACTTGGTCCAGTCAGTTTTGCAGCTAATGTGGCCCTCCTAGTTGCTTTTGTTTCAGTAGTGGGATATATGTTGAGTGGTAAGTTTATTCTTGGCCATTAAATATTTCTAACTAGACATACAGTAGGTAAGGTAGGTAAAGTCTGCATTCGAGCCAAAGTGGCCCATCAGGCTGGAGCTTATCCCGGTTTCTGTAGCATGGATGGGATGCTAGTCCATCGCAGGGTTACCCCCAGCATTAAATTCACCGGTACCCATTTGTACACCTGGGTGGAGAGAGGCACCGTGAAAGTAAAGTGTCTTGCCCAAGAACACAACACAATGTCCCCAGCCAGGGCTCAAACCCAGACCACTCGCTCCAGAGTCAAGGGCACTAACCATGAGGCCACCGCACCTCCCACAGACATACAGTAGATATTGCTAAATAATATATTAGACACCTATGGTGCATAAAATTATAGTTTCTAAGTAATAGGGCCCTGTTCATGTGCCTTTGGCACATAGGAACTCTGTTGAGATTACCAGAAGTATCTGTAGCAATTGATTAAGAAGTAGTCTTAGCATAGCTCCCACATGCCGAAGGTACCATTTCATACTAGAAGATTTGGTAACTCATGGAGCTAAAAAAGTTTGGTTGTCATGTGACTGTCCAGAGATCCATCTGTCCATACACATGCCTGCCACTTGTGCAAATTTACAAGCTTTCAAACGTTTTTAGACCTTAAATGGAAAGAAGATTTTAACTTCCCATATTTCAGAGTAAATGAATGGGAAAATCATGGGGTATAAGGCTGTTGCCTAAGGAAATTTGGGCTCGTAACTTCAAAAGTTAGGAGTCCAAGCCAGTTTTTTTAGGAACTCAGGAAAGAATTTCCGTGGTCAATAATGGGGGCTGGGGAGGGGTGTGTCAGTGTGGTGAGGTTGGGGAGGGATTGGTTGGAGAGGAGGGGTTGAATGACTTGTGGAAAGTTAGGGGAGGGGCCAACTCCTTGTCTATTGCGATTTTCCATGCAACACTAATATGGTATAATTTCATTCAAATTTTTGGAATCAAGCATTCAGGGGCCCGTTTCCTTGAAGGGCCCTTTAAGCTGTTTTGTTTTCTATTCCAGATGAGAGTTTCAAAAGGTTTGAAAATTGTGCAGTAAAGATATCAGCTAAAGAAACAAATTAGACTTCATTAGAGGTCAGAACATACCCTACTTTTCTTGACACTTTGATTTCAAAATATGATTTCGGGCCCGTCCGGTCTTTCGAGAAATGGGCCCAGGTCATTATTGAGAAAGAATACTATTTATGTTAAAATTAAAACAAAATATTCAAAATTCAATAAGAATTGGTACATACATGTAAGTGTTGCAGCTTTTTGCAAATAATTTATATTGCTACTTTTGTTTTTGAGTTTTTCCATTTTTAAAAAAAAACACACAAAACATATTGTAAACTAGACGCATATTTGCGTTCACTCGGGCTTTGAGTTGGAGAGAAGCATTGTTTTTGTTGTACGTACTTTGGTAAGGCTTTTTTAAATGCTGTAGCCTGCGTAGCTTGGCGGTTTAAGCAGTTCGAGCGCGCTTAAAAAATTGTTAAACCCGCCAAGCTACAGAGGCTGTAAACCCTGTGACTACATGCCCGGCAGCCGGGCATGGTCTTAAACAGACTAAATGCCAGGCAGTCAGAAAATTTCACTGAATTTTCACTGAAAGCTTCCTTCAAGCTTCTTGATAGTATTAAATGTTTCTTTAGCAATGTCAAGTGACTCTACTGAAAGTACTACTCTATTGAAAGTACTTTATATTTCTTTAGAAATGTCAAGCGATCCTTAAAATTATTTCAGTTTTACTTAGATGAATTTACCGAGCTTATGTATGCCATCACATCGCTCAGTATCTGTGATATCAGACTGCCGGTTACGGTCCCACTTAGGCTAAATGCCCGGCAGTCAGAAATATTCACCGAATTCCAACTGAAATCCTTATTCAAACCTATTGATAGTATTTGATGTTTCGTACTAAAGAAGCATCCAAGGATTGAAAAAGGATTTCAGTCGGAATTCGGTGAATATTTCTGACTTCCGGACAGTCTGATGTCACAGATACTGAGCGATGTGATGGTATACACAACAGCTGACACAAGCTCGGTAAATTCGTCTTAAGTAAAACCGAAATAATTTTAAGGATCGATTGACATTTCTAAAGAAATATAAAATACTTTCAACAGGTTTAAATGAAGGCTTTCAGTCGGAATTCGTGAAGTGCATGTTTCACTATCCGGTTTGAGTTGAATTGTTTTAAGTGTCGAGAGATTTTATAGTATGCCCACGTTCGGATATTTCGTCAACTAAAAAACCAAAGTAATTTTTAGAGTCACTTGACATTGCTAAAGAAACAATTAATACTCTCAAGAAGCTTAAAGGAAGCTTTCAGTGAAAATTCGGTAAAATTTTGTGATTGCCGGACATTTAGTCAGTTTAAGACCGCCGGGAACACAGCGTTACATTTGTAATTATGGGTTTATCTTGTAACTGTTTTTTTTGTCTTGGTATACTGGAGATGCAAGGTTATTACTTATGTATACAGTAAGCGGAAAAGATTTTAGTTTATTCTTCTCTCGATTAACATTAGATAGCTCAGTGGATGTAGCATGTTTCTCGATGAAAGGTTAACTCATAAATGTTCGCTCATAAAGAGATCTCTCGTAAGGTTTGTGGACCAGTCCGTTCCGAAAGCGCTCCTAATCTTTTAGTGTGGGTCTACAGCGAACGCTGTGTGAATATTTGGTATCTGTTTTGAACGTATTATACACAGTATTTGTGCTGATCTTCCACCGCATAAACTTTTCTTCGTCCGCCATTGCACCATGCCATGTGCTCATCAGAGTGAAATCGTCGTGCATGCATATTACTTGCAAACTTGCAAACTGTAGCTGAACGAAAAAAAAAACGAAGCCGAAATTTCAACTCGGGCGTTTCCTTTGGAAAGCCCGAGTAA